>JAVKPL010008112.1:0-32061 GCA_032173675.1 Gastrolobium villosum | reverse complement strand
GCCTTAGGAAGCTATTGGTTGTAAGTATTCCTAGTTTCATGGAGTTTTTGTGGAAATCATAAATGGGTTTTGTGTGAAGTTGTGTTGAATGATTTGTGTAGTTAGAGAGTTCAAATGGAAAATGTGCATTAGATGATTATGTCTTAGAATGATGGATTTGAGCTAGAAATGCAATAAAAATTATTGGTGAAGAAATGGATCATAACTTAGGATTTTTCCATGATGCCTAGGATTTGTCAAAATTGAATTGTGTAAGAAATGGATTAATAAGTAATTGTATGATGTTGTAATATGATTATATGATGAGTATGAATGTTGAATTGGATTGAATACCCCTAAATTGATGGGCATGAGTAATTCGACCTATTGAGGTAATGGTTGGTTGATGATGTAAAATTGAAGTGTATGTGAATAACTATGAATTGGTGAGTAGTAAGGGGTAATGTAATTAAAATGGATAAATTATTGGTTGTGTGCCATTGGGCCTAAGTGAATCTAATTGATGATGAATTGTGTAAATGAGTGGTTGGCATGGAAAGTGATTGATGATCATGTTGTTGATCATATAGGTTGCCTCTCACGGACGCTATGGAATCGGATTAAGCTTGGAGCTTACGTATGGAGCATTGGCTCGGAGTTGAGGTAAACCTTTGGAACTCAGGTTTAGTCCCTTGTGTGCTCCACCACGCCTAGTGGAAGGTTGTGGTTGGAATTTGTGTTGTTGAACATTGTATGAATATGTATGTTCATGCATTATTGCTTGATTTTGTGACATGCTTGGAGCATGTTGTGTGTAAATTGTTTGATCTCTGGCCAGTAGATGTGTGTTGGTTTGGACTTCTGCTGGATAATTCCACTGGGGATTCCAGTCGGGTTTTGTCGTGGGACCGACTCTGGGAGCGGTACCAGGATGATCCAAACGTGGGACTTCCGCCGGATAGGGATCGTGAGGAGTTCCAGTTGGTTTTTGCCATGGGGTCGTCTCAACCATGGGAGAGTCACCAGGAAGATTCTGGGAGTTATACGATGGGGTCCTTGAACGTAATCCAGCTGTGGATGTTCTTTGATTGTGCCCATTTGTTGTGATATTGTATGTTATGCATGTCATACTTTGTTATATGTTGCACATTGAGTGAGTCATGGGGTAGAGTGATCCTCTAGTACCCTTAGTTTACTGAGATATATTTGTATATCTTACCCCGCGTTTGGGGACATCATTTTAGGTTAGGTTAAGCCTGGAAGAGTAGAGCATGAGGTGCATATGGAAGGCATCGCATGTTAGAGGATTCAATTGGGGACATTTAGAATAGGATGTTATGTTTTGAATTGAGGCCATGAACTTGTGCATGTTGAAAATGCCATGTTTTGTATATTCATGTATAGATGTAAGTCTTTCAAGATTGAGGTATAATTGTACCCCTGATGTATATGTATATTATGTGTGAGTATGGGATCTGTCCATAGCCACCTATGATGTATTGGAAGTATGTGAATGTAATGTAAAAGGCTCTAAGCCTAATTTATGAATTGATTAGTTGGATGGTTAATAAGAGGATGAAATAGAACTTTCGTGATTGAAACATAATGAGTATTATGCATGTAACTGGACTGTGATGGGTTATAAGTGCCCCAAGGCATTGTTGGTCCTTGTGTGTGCCACCCATTTGATTTTATATACCTTATGTATTTAGGTTGTATTGGCAAACTAGGAAATGTTGGAAAAACAAACAAAGCGCTACCCAATTTTAGTCCCCTTTATGATGCAATTGCACCCCTTGGCCTTCTTGGAAGTTAGAGATCTTTCTCTTAGCTTTCCAATGAGACCAAAATTGTGTAAATCGGAGTTGTATAACTCAAGTTATGGGCAGAACACTATAGGTAGGTCAGGTTACCTGTTTTGGAGTACTTGGCCCCTGTACATGGCACTGTGGGCGCCAATCTGACGCTGTAGGCACCGTTGCCACTGTTTGCCGATGCTGTGGGCGCGGGAATGGCGCTGTCAGCGCGGGGGACCTGTTGTTTCAGCATCCATTTTCTGAAATGTCATATCATGGGCTACGGTACTCCAAATTGGGCACGGTTTGGACCCACGCGTAGCTAACGAAGAATTCTATAACAGTTAGAAATGAGAAGCATTTGATAGGTTTAAAATTGTTGGAGTAAATAAAATGGTTAAGACATTTAGTGTTAAAAATGGATAGAACGAGTTTTAGCTTTGTTGGTTTATGGGAACCACTTGGCAACCTTTAAACAAAAGAGTGTATGGTATTAGGCTTTGGTGTTAATTATTCCGCATAAAGTGTTGGGTTATGATCAAAGTTATTTTAATGGTGTAAACGAAGTTATAAAGGAAAAAGTTTACCCGTATTTTATAAATGAACTGCTGTGATTGTAATTGCGCTTAATATCATAATTAATGATAACAACACCGGTGAGCAATGGGCTGTTACAAGATGACCCCATGGCAAATGTAACAGCCCGTTACGTACCGGTATTGTTAACATTGATTATGATATTAAGCGCAATTACAATCACAGTAATTGAGTTAATTAAATTACGGGCAACTTTTTTTCTTTTAACACATTCCTTTTAGTAAACAATAACATTTTCCGTAATCAATTAAAACAACACTATAATCGTAAATGCAATTCGCGGAATCATTCAGTTTACTAACATCACTAATCTTTCTTTTTATTCAACTCATTTATGAAAGTAAACTGGCCTTTGAAGGCCGATGCATGTAAGGTGTAAAACAAAATTTTTACTGCGGAACATACATGCACACGTAGGTTCATGCTTTAAGACAGCATGATGTTACCTTGTTTTTGGCCTGATCAGTCAGGGAGATCAGATGTCAGGCTTGAAGGGTTCAAACCCTCTAATGGTGATCCACACCACCGTTCGTCAATGATGCAAGAACCCTTTCTTGAAAGCCACCAGATGAACACCACAGTGAGGCTTGCTATGCGCACAAGTGGTGAAGGTGGAGGCTAGGTATTCTGTTTGGAAAGGTGTAGTGAGCTACCCAACAGAATGGTGCATAGATGGATGAGAGTTGGCTAGGTTTTCACAAAACCCTAAGGTGAGGAACAAGTCATGTTATGCGCACACTTGAAGAGGAGGAGGGATTTAAATCATTCAAAATGAAAAACAAACTTTCAAACTTCTTTGAAATTTGCGCATAGAATAGTGAGATAAGGTGGAGCTGTTGCAAAACTAACTTTGCCAACAACCTCCAATCTTATCCACATGAAATTAAGTTCAAAATAATTTAAACTTAAATTCATAAACTATCATATAGTATATACTTTTCATGCGCATAATTCAGCCCTAGAAAGGGTCCAAATATATTGAGTAGTTGCATTCAAAATTTGAATCAACTCACCCACTGATTCCCTCAACCACCAAATCTGAATGGAGGTTTGTTTTAAGTGATAAGATGACATTCTTATCACTTAAACTTGCGCACCAAACAGCCAAGGAAGTGCTTCCAAAGATGCTTCTTGATCCAAGGAATATGCTCCAATAAGATCCTGTCTTATCCTTTTGTTATGAAACAACTTTTCAAAAAACAATTCAAATTCGAATTCAAACACTTGAATTCAAACGTTCAAACATTCAAATTCAAAATTCAAAATTCAAAATTTCAAATTTCAAATTCAAAATTCAAATTTCAAAATTCAAATCCAAATTCAAATTTCAAAATTCAAATTTCAAATTTCCAATTTCAAATTCAAAATTCGAATTTCGAAATTCAAATTCCAAATTCAAATTTCAAAATTCAAATTTCAAATTCAAAATTCGAAATTCAAATATTTAATTATTAATTTAACTAATTAAATTAATTAGTAATGGCTTGGACTATCCAAGCCCATTACTAAGCTCCATGCACCACCCACCCATTTAGGTGGGCTTCCAAACAGCTTCTTGGGCTAATAACCATTATTAGGCCCAATACCTTTTAAAGCTAGTCCATCATGACTACAAGGTGTTAGTGTGTGACCCATTAGGTCCAACTTAGCTTCTGACATAACTGGGCTTGGGCCCAACAAGCCTACAACCCAATTAATGACAACACAGAGCACTAGCAATGCTTTGTTGCCCCAGAACTAGTCAGATTAATGACTTGATCAACCTATTGCACATATTTGGTTACCGTATGTATTTCCCTTCGTCTCGGTTATCTTCCCATTAACCTAGGGTAAGGAAATGTATCAACCCCTGCGGTTTAGGGTAAGCTTTATTCGAAATAGGGAATCTTCAATTTACTGACTCTAAAGGCAGATCATCTCATGATCTCTTTTACTATGCATAGATTCCCGAGTCTCTGTAAATGTCATCCCGATTTCTACGGTTTACAGATAACCTAACCTCTCACAGAGATTTGACGAATTCCTTCAGCTTATTACCCTAGCCCTGTGCCCTTTAAGGACACACCCAACAGTATACCTATGAGTCTCCATGTTTCAGGCAGACGAGGCATACAATCAAAACATGCCTTCAAGAACACAGTCTAGGTAATAACTTCTGGTCTAAGGAAAGACATACCCAAACATAAAGAGATTACTCTAATGACACTATCTGTCAGATTTCCTCATAGAGTCTCTTTTGGGTCTGTTCAGTGCGAGCTATGCTCTTATAGGTCCACCCACGACTTTAGCTAAGATATCTCCATATCTGCAGCTAATGAGGTCTTTACCTTGTATCCATATACAAGTAGATAAGTCGTACTAGTCTTTACTCGAGATCACTGATCCCCAAACTCAGTGTCTCTAGACTTGGAACATATAATTAGGAATAGACATGCAATATCCTTGAATCCTCTTGATCGTGATCTCATCACAAATACTCAAGAGATACCTGTTCTATTCCAAGGGGTTTATCCAGTTCGTTCATATAATATTAACAGTAATATCGAGACACAATATGAAACTGAATAAATAGTGATTTCATTTATTTGTGACAAACAAAGTTCTACATCTAGTGTCCTTTATTTTATCAAAAGATTGTCTCTAGGACACCCATATGCTAACAATTTAAACTCATCATCTTACTCTTACATCTTACCATGTTATAGTCCTTTACATTAGCTACGCGTGGTTTCAAACCACGCACCATTTGGAGTTCTACACATTAAGTTAAGCCCCTTTCTTTTAGTCTAGAAAAACCTGAATTTTCAAAATTTACGCTGTGGTAATCGATTACCAGTGGGTGGTAATCGATTACCACCAGTCAAAAATGAGGCAGTAGCCAATTTCTCATCCCCTGTGCTCTGGTAATCGATTACCAAGGTTGGGTAATCGATTACCTCACTTGGTAATCGATTACCAAGCCTCTGGTAATCGATTACCAGGCAGACAGTAGCATTTATTTCGTCCCCTGTTGCATGGTAATCGATTACCATGCTTGGGTAATTGATTACTATGCAGTAAAAATGACAGTAGACAGCTTTTTAAGTCCAAAAGGAGTTGTGTAATCCATTCCTAACACCTTAATACTCCACACAACACTTACACATACCCTAATGTAGGCTCTAGGCCCTTCCATCATGCATTTTCATTCAATAATGCATCATTTACAAAGTCTTTAAGATCATGGCCATTTTACAATAAGAATGGACCATTTTACAACATAAGATGCCAAGGCTTCAAATACAAGAAATGTGGCAATGGACAAGTCCCATGCTCACTCAAAATATACAATTTATCCATGGCATGAATAAAAGCAATAACAAGACTTAGAAAGTAATCATGAACACTACAAAAGCATGGAAATCACATCATGCAATATGTTCATGACCTAAGTCTCAAAATACTAAATGGCATGCTATGTGCACTCCAAGTCTCCTCCAAAATGTCATGCAAGCTCACTGCACCACATGCAATCCACTGTCCACTAAGCGGGCTTCTTGCCCGAAGCTCCTCCCGGCTCATAATGCCCTGAAATGTGGTCCCCCAAACACAGGGTGAGATATACAAATATATCTCAGTAAACCAATGGAGCTAGAGGCTTTCTCCACTCCATGGCTCACTCAATGTGCAAATATAACATCATATAATATGCATGACATACAATATCACCAACAACTGGAGACAAACCGAGAACATCCACAATTGGATTTACGTTCAAGGACTCCATCATATAACTCCCGAGACCTTCCTGGCACCTCTCCCATGGTTGAGAAGACTCCATGGCAAAACCCAACTGGAACTCCTCATGAGCCCTATCCAGCGGAAGTCCCACGTTTGGATAATCCTGGTGTCGCTCCCAGAGTCGACCCCACGGCAAAACCCAACTGGAATTCCCAGCAGAATTATCCAGCGGATGTCCAAACCAACACATATCAAGCAATATGGCATACAAGCACATAATCACACTATGCCATAAACACAGAATCCAACCACAACCTTCCACTAGGTGTGGTGGAGCACACAAGGGATTAAACCCCAGTTCCAAGGGTTTACCTCAACACAACAATTCCGTTCCACACGTACGCTCCAAATCAATCTTTCACAATCACGTCCGTTTGAGGCACCCTACAATGATCAACAATTCCAAATTACACAAAACCTCAAATTTCATGAAATTTCCCAAATTTTTCCAAAGTTAAAAATCTCACTTTTTCACCAAAATTTATCATAGCATTTCTAGCTTACAAGCATCATTCTAAGGCATTTTCATCTAATAGCATTTTTCCATTTGGGCTCTCTATCATCACACATCTAAGATTAAAGACTTAGTGCATAAATTTCTAGATCTACAAAAACAACCATAAAGATACCACAAATATACTCACAATCTATGGTAGACACACCACCAAGGCTTCACTAAGCAAAGGAAGATCAAGAAGCTTCAAAAACACCCAAAAACCTCCAAGGTTCGGATCTGTCTTTGTCCAAAAACGCCGCAAGGAGACAATTTCAAGGCTTAGGAGTATCACCAATGGCTTTAGAAGGTTGTTTACAATAAATTTCAACACCAAAACCAAGCGATTTGGTGGAGAAATGAGCAAATGGTGAGGAAGAGAGAAATGGGTCTTTGTTTCTTTGCAAATGGAGGGAGGCTACGGGTGGGGAAGAAAGAAAGAAGGAGGAAGGCGTGAGAAAGAGGTGGGAAGCTAAGTGACTTCGGTCACGTGGGTCCCACACGCGATCTAACTTTAATACCGGCAATAATTCTGATCATATATTCTTAATCTACATATTTTTCTGGTCCATGACATATTTTTATTTCCTAAAAATATTGATAAAAATTTAACACTTATCGGTACACTCATACCGCAGTATTTAGCACTTAAAAATCACTATTCATCACTTTTTCACAAATTTGCCTACTCACTCAATTTTCCGCCCTGATTCCATTTCCAGCATTATTTTTGTCATATGAAATCTCTAACTCAATTTTCATGCCTCAGAGTACATGGCTGGTCAATTACCATTTTGCCCTTTTTGCCCATTTTGGCCATAATCCTCGGATTTTCACTAATCCATCAATTTTAATTTCACATCGTAATATAAAATACACATTTAACTTTATGAGGTGTTATATTCACCCCTCCTTTTAGAAATTTTGTCCGCAAAATTAAATCATACCTGCTCGCTAACTCAGGATACAGCCGGAGAATCTCGTCCTCCTGCTCCCAAGTAGCCTCCTCAGGTGTGCGGCCTTCCCACTGAATCTTCAGCATGGGAATAATTTTACTTCTCAGCCTCTTTTCACTGCGGTCCAATACTGCAATAGGACCAACGGGAGTCTTCAAGTTCTCCCTGATTTCAACATTATCCGGTATCACCACATGTGATTCATCCGGAACATAACGTCGCAACTGCGACACATGAAAAACATCATGTAAATTGGACAACTGCGGGGGTAAGGCAAGCTTATAGGCCACCAATCCGACTCTTTTCATAATTTGATACGGTCCAATGAACCGTGGACTCAGCTTCCTCACGCCCAACGCACGGCCAACACCCGTGACCGGAGACAATCGTACAAAAACATGGTCACCTTCCTGAAATTCCAGCAGTCTATGCTTATTGTCATAGTAGCTTTTCTGCTGATTCTGTGCCTGTTTCAACTTTTCTCTGATCATTTCTATTTGCACTGTTGTTTCCTGCACAAAATCCGGACCAAATCTTTCTTTATCGCCTACCTCAGTCCAACAAGTGGGAGTACGACACCTCCTACCATACAAAACCTCATATGGTGCCATACCCAGACTGGAGTGAAAACTGTTATTATAAGAAAACTCCACCAATGGCAAGTACCTATCCCAGGCAGTACCCTGTTCCAGTGTGCAAGCTCTCAGCATATCCTCAAGTGTCTGTATGGTCCTCTCAGTCTGACCATCAGTTTGCGGGTGATACGCAGTACTCAGTCGAAGCTGAGTGCCAAAAGCCTGCTGTAAAGCTCCCCAAAAGCGTGAAGTAAACTTTGGGTCCCGATCACTGACAATGCTAATCGGTATCCCATGGAGTCTAACAATCTCCTTTACATACAACGTAGCCAACTTCTCTGTGGTAAAATCCACTCGTATTGGTAGAAAATGTGCCGACTTCGTAAGTCGGTCCACAATAACCCAAATCGAATCGTAACCACCCTGAGTTCGCGGCAATCCAACAACAAAATCCATCGAAATACTCTCTCATTTCCATTCTGGTATATCTAGCGGCTGAAGTAATCCAGCAGGTTTCTGATGCTCTATTTTTACTTTTTGACACACCAAGCACTTAGATACGTACTCGGCAACATCCCTCTTCATCCCAGGCCACCAGAACTTAACTTTCAAATCTTGGTACATTTTTGTGGCACCTGGATGGATAGCATATTGACCCTTATGGGCCTCAGTCATAACTTCCTCTGCAAGTTCCTTGGGCACAACAATCCTGCCCTCATATAACAATAATCCCTATTCATTAACAGATATGCCACTCTGGCCTTTCAAATATTTAATACTTTCATTGTGAATCTGAGTCTCTTTAATCTTCTCGTGCATCTCGTTTTCAGTCCGAGTCAACTCCATATCACACATTCTCCCTGCAAAGAAATCCGTTATTTTCATGTCCCGAAATTGTTCAATTATTTCATTGTCCCACATCATCATATGAGATAAATTGACAGACTTCCTACTCAATGCATCTGCCACAACATTAGCCTTTCCCGGAAGGTATTTCAGCTCAAAGTCATAGTCTTTCAAGAATTCAACCCATCTACGCTGCCTCATATTCAGCTCCTTCTGATCAAACAAATATTTCAATCTTTTATGATCACTGAACACAGCAAATTTCATCCCATACAGAAAGTGCCTCCAGATTTTCAAGGCAAACACAATAGCAGCCAGTTCTAAGTCATGCGTCGGATAATTCTCTTCATGCGGCCTTAACTGTCTGGACGCATAAGCAATCACTTTTCCTTCCTGCATCAGTACGCTCCCTAAACCTTTCTTAGAAGCATCACAATATAAAACAAACTCACCCTCCGGATCAGGAAGAGTTAATACCGGAGCAGTGGTCAACTTCTCTTTGAGCAGCAGAAAACAGTCCTCACATTCCTGGGTCCACACAAAAGGAGTATCCTTTCGTGTCAATCGCGTCAATGGTAGAACCATTGCAGAAAATCCCTGTATAAACCGACGATAATAACCAGCAAGCCCCAGAAAACTTCTAATCTCAGTCACAGTCTTAGGTCATTCCCAGTCGCTTACCGCTTCAATCTTGCTTGGATCCACTGCAACACCACTTGCAGAAATAACATGACCCAAAAATTGCACCTCAGACAACCAGAATTCACACTTAGACGGTTTAGCATATAATTTCTTATCTTTCAACACCTGCAACACAGTCCTCAAATGGTCGATGTGCTCCTCCTTACTCTTAGAATAGATCAAAATGTCGTCGATAAATACAATTACAAACTGGTCCAAATATGGATTAAAGATGCGGTTCATATAGTCCATGAACACCGCAGGGGCATTAGTAAGCCCAAAAGGAATCACTTGATATTCAAAATGTCCATATCTGGATCGGAAAGCTGTTTTAGGTACATCCTCTGGTTTAATCCGAATCTGGTGATATCCGGACCGGAGATCGATCTTCGAAAACACACAGGCATCCCTCAACTGATCTAATAAATCATCAATGCGCGGCAACGGGTACCGGTTCTTAATCGTCACTTTATTCAACTGTCGGTAGTCAGTGCACAATCTCATGCTACCATCCTTTTTCTTCACAAATATCACCGGTGCTCCCCACGGAGACACACTTGGCCTAATAAAATTCTTTGCAGGTAGTTCTTCGATGTGTTGCTTCAACTCGGCCAACTCAAGTGGCGACATCCGGTATGGAGCCAAGGAGATCGGCCCCACACCAGGCAATAGGTCAATCGAGAATTCAATCTCTCTCTCAGGCGAAAATTTCGGTATCTCATCAGGGAATACATCCTCAAACTCATTAACAACCGGAATAGAAGAAATCTCCTCCTTTTTGTCACCCACCAATCCGCCCAAAAGGACATAACCCAGATCTCCAGCCTTCAAGGCTTTCAAAGTTTGACTGACAGACAAATACAAAGACGGACAAACGGACGGCCTCTCGTGAGATAGCAACAACCTCTTTCCGCAGCAATCAATCATTGCGCAGTTCCGAGACAACCAATCCATCCCCAAAATCAAATTGACAGAGGCCAGGGGTAAGATAATTAAATCAATGGTGTAACCCCTGCCTAAATAGGTGAACTTCACATCTTCGCAAATCCAAGACGATTCACTAACCTCTCCTGTAGCGGTAGTAATACGCATCGGAGGAACCATTCGTGTTACTCTTAAGTCCAACGCTTTAGCCACATAGTCTGCCACAAAAGAATGTGTTGCTCCCGAATCAAACAACACAGACAAATCAACATTAGAGAGGAAAATTATACCTTTTACCAAATTCGGAGCCTTTTCAGTATGTTGAGCATTTGTAGTATATACCCGTCCAACCGTAGGAACAGCAGCAGTAGGAGTAATAGTAGTAGTCGCGGTCGGCAAGGCCTGCAGATTCGCAGCCTGCCCCAAAGAAGATGGACAATTTCTAGCAAAATGGCCATTCTGACCACATTTAAAACAAGCCAACGGACCAGCACCACATACACCTCTGTGGTATTTCTTGCACTTCCCACATTGTGGGGTAAAATATCTGTCCGCAGCACCACCACCACCAGGGGTTCCACCTCTCTTGAATTGACCAGGAGGCTGCCTTACATGCAACCCCCTGCCCCTATTATTATTGTTGAAGCCTCCTCTATTAGTATTTCCTGAAGGACCAGGTGTCCTCTTAATCTCTTGATCTTTTGCCGTATCAGATTTTGGATACCTACCATAAACAGTCTCGACCCTCTTGCATTGGGTCACCAAATCAGCAAAGTTTCTCACCGCAGTATTAGACATTCTTTTTGCAATCTTTTCATTCAGCCCTCTTTGGAACATAGCTGACAAAAACTCAGGAGTAGGTAGAGTACCTCCATAATTTGCAAACTTTACCAGTTCATTAAATTTTGCCACATAGGCATCCACAGTCATGACTCCCTGCACAAGACTATCAAACTCACCTTGCTTTGCCTCCCGAACATCACGGGGAAAATATTCTTCATGAAATAATCCTTCAAACATTGTCCAAGAAATAATCTCACCCTGAATAGCATATGGGCGAGACACATTGTCCCACCACTCCTGGGCGTCACCCTCCAGCATGTAAACAGAATACAACAACTTCTGTGGATCTTGACATCTCATCACTTGAAAAATCTTATCCATTCCCCTCAGCCAAGCAGTAACCTCCTTTGGGTCTATTGACCCCGGAAAAGCGGGTGGCTTATGTTTCCTAAAGGATATGAGCCTACGCTCATCATCAGCATTATCAACTACCTGTCCTGCAGCCCCAGTGGATTGGGCAACAGATGACGGATCAGGGACATAGCTAGGGTCAGTGGTGTGATGACTAGCCTCACCAGTGTGGTGACTAGCCCCACTCTCCCCTTGTTGAGGAGTAACAGATGGCGTCGGTGTAGGAGTCACCGTAGCCGTGTGTGGAGGTGAATTATCCCTCCGAGGACGGTTTCTATCAGCCCTCATTTCTGCCATAAAGGCTTGCATCATATCCTGATTAGTCTTCATCAGGTTTTCAGTCATATTTCTATTTGCAGCTGTTTCCGCCTGTAGAGCATTCAGGACTGCAATGACCGGATCCGGTGGCAAAGGACCTGCACCACGTGCCCCACGACGACCACGCACCCTACTCATGATATCTGTACATGTAACACAAAGGAATGAGTTGATCAGACCCACACTGAGGAATCACATATACATTAATCATAAATAGTTCACAGATAGCTATGGAACACAAGATACAAACATACACAATCAGAGTTTCCCTCACAAAACTGCTCTGATACCATAAAATGTAACAGCCCGTTACGTACCGGTATTGTTAACATTGATTATGATATTAAGCGCAGTTACAATCACAGTAATTGAGTTAATTAAATTACGGGCAACTTTTTTTCTTTTAACACATTCCTTTTAGTAAACAATAACCTTTTCCGTAATCAATTAAAACAACACTATAATGGTAAATGCAAATCATGGAATCATTCAGTTTACTAACATCACTAATCTTTCTTTTTATTCAACTCATTTAAACTCATCATCTTACTCTCACATCTTACCATGTTATAGTCCTTTACATTAGCTACGCGTGGTTTCAAACTGCGCACCATTTGGATTTCTACACACTAAGTTAAGCCTTTTTCTTTTAGTCTAGAAAAACCTGAATTTTCAAAATTTACACTGTGGTAATCGATTACTAGTGGATGGTAATCGATTACCACCAGTCAAAAATGAGGCAGTAGCCAATTTTTCATCCCCTGTGCTCTGGTAATCGATTACCAAGGTTGGGTAATCGATTACCTCACTTGGTAATCGATTACCAAGCCTCTGGTAATCGATTACCAGGCAGACAGTAGTATTTATTTCGTCCCCTGTTGCATGGTAATCGATTACCATGCTTGGGTAATCGATTACTATGCAGTAAAAATGACAGTAGACAGCTTTTTAAGTCCAAAAGGAGTTGTGTAATCCATTCCTAACACCTTAATACTCCACACAACACTTACACATACCCTAATGTAGGCTCTAGGCCCTTCCATCATGCATTTTCATTCAATAATGCATCATTTACAAAGTCTTTAAGATCATGGCCATTTTACAATAAGAATGGACCATTTTACAACATAAGATGCAAAGGCTTCAAATACAAGAAATGTGGCAATGGACAAGTCCCATGCTCACTCAAAATATACAATTTATCCATGGCATGAATAAAAGCAATAACAAGACTTAGAAAGTAATCATGAACACTACAAAAGCATGGAAATCACATCATGCAATATGTTCATGACCTAAGTCTCAAAATACTAAATGGCATGCTATGTGCACTCCAAGTCTCCTCCAAAATGTCATGCAAGATCACTGCACCACATGCAATCCACTGTCCACTAAGCGGGCTTCTTGCCCGAAGCTCCTCCCGGCTCATAATGCCCTGAAATGTGGTCCCCCAAACACGGGGTGAGATATACAAATATATCTCAGTAAACCAATGGAGCTAGAGGCTTTCTCCACTCCATGGCTCACTCAATGTGCAAATATAACATCATATAATATGCATGACATACAATATCACCAACAACTGGAGACAAACCGAGAACATCCACAATTGGATTTACGTTCAAGGACTCCATCATATAACTCCCGAGACCTTCCTGGCGCCTCTCCCATGGTTGAGAAGACTCCATGGCAAAACCCAACTGGAACTCCTCATGAGCCCTATCCAGCGGAAGTCCCACGTTTGGATCATCCTAGTGTCGCTCCCAGAGTCGACCCCACGGCAAAACCCAACTGGAATTCCCAGCGGAATTATCCAGCGGGTGTCCAAACCAACACACGTCACTTGGCCAGTGACCAAACAATTTTCACACATATCAAGCAATATGGCATACAAGCACATAATCACACAATGCCATAAACACAGAATCCAACCACAACCTTCCACTAGGTGTGGTGGAGCACACAAGGGATTAAACCCCAGTTCCAAGGGTTTACCTCAACACAACAATTCCGTTCCACACGTACGCTCCAAATCAATCTTTCACAATCACGCCCGTGTGAGGCACCCTACAATGATCAACAATTCCAAATTACACAAAACCTCAAATTTCATGAAATTTCCCAAATTTTTCCTCAGTTAAAAATCTCACTTTTTCACCCAAATTTATCATAGCATTTCTAGCTTACAAGCATCATTCTAAGGCATTTTCATCTAATAGCATTTTTCCATTTGGGCTCTCTATCATCACACATCTAAGATTAAAGACTTAGTGCATAAATTTCTAGATCTACAAAAACAACCATAAAGATACCACAAATATACTCACAATCTATGGTAGACACACCACCAAGGCTTCACTAAGCAAAGGAAGATCAAGAAGCTTCAACAACACCCAAAAACCACCAAGGTTCGGATCTGTCTTTGTCCAAAAACGCAGCAAGGAGACAATTTCAAGGCTTGGGAGTATCACCAATGGCTTTAGAAGGTTGTTTACAATAAATTTCAACACCAAAACCAAGCGATTTGGTGGAGAAATGAGCAAATGGTGAGGAAGAGAGAAATGGGTCTTTGTTTCTTTGCAAATGGAGGGAGGCTACGGGTGGGGAAGAAAGAAAGAAGGAGGAAGGCGTGGGAAAGAGGTGGGAAGCTAAGTGACTTCGGTCACGCGGGTCCCACACGCGATCTAACTTTAATCCCGACAATAATTCTGATCATATATTCTTAATCTACATATTTTTCTGGTCCATGACATATTTTTATTTCCTAAAAATATTGATAAAAATTTAACACTTATCAGTACACTCATACCGCAGTATTTAGCACTTAAAAATCACTATTCATCACTTTTTCCCAAATTTGCCTACTCACTCAATTTTCCGCCCTGATTCCATTTCCAACATTATTTTTGTCATATGAAATCTCTAACTCAATTTTCATGCCTCAGAGTACATGGCTGGTCAGTTACCATTTTGCCCTTTTTGCCCATTTTGGCCATAATCCTCGGATTTTCACTAATCCATCAATTTTAATTTCACATCGTAATATAAAATACACATTTAACTTTATGAGGTGTTATAGCAAAACCCAACTAGAACTCCTCATGAGCCCTATCCAGCGGAAGTCCCTCGTTTGGATCATCCTGGTACCGCTCCCAGAGTCAGCCCCACGGTAAAACCCGACCGGAATCCCCAAAGGATATCTCCAGCGAAAGTCCAAACCAACACACATCTACTGGCCAGAGATCAAACAATTTACACACAACATGCTCCAAGTTTGTCACACAATCAAGCAATAATGCATGAACATACATATTCACACAATGTTCAACAACACAAATTCCAATCACAACCTTCCACTTGGCGTGGTGGAGCACACAAAGGACTAAACCCAAGTTCCAAAGGTTTACCTCAACTCCAAGCCAATGCTCCATACGTAAGCTCCAAGCTTAATCCGCTTCCATAGCGTCCGTGAGAGGCAACCTATATGATCAACAACATGATCATCAATACAATTTCCATGTCAACGATTCATTTACACAATTCATAATCAATTAGAATCACTTAGGCCCAATGGCACACAACCAATAATTCACCTTTCTCAATCACATCACCCCTCACTTAATCACCAATGCATAATTATCCACTAACACTTCAATTTCCTTCCCAACTCAACATGGTTCGAAATTCGCATAGATGGTACCCCAAGGTTTTCCTTCAATTCTCACAATTATACACCTCATATAATCTACCATTAATTCATACCAACATACAACAACCAATTTCATCAAACTAACAACAATCCAAAATCACAATTTCATGCCATCCTTTAAATTTTCCTAAGTTATGATTTTAGAAATCACCATAAATTTTATTGCATCAATCCTCATCATTAATCATTCTAAACATTTAATTCCAAAGGAACAACACTATTAAAAGCCTCAAAACATCACATTCATGAACACAACTTCAACACAAAAAACCCAATTTTTATCTTCATGAAACTCAAAGAAAATCAATGATTCTTACCACCAATACCTTGCAATTGTTCCTAGGGTTGATAATCAAGCCTCCAATCAAGCCAAAGCACCACCAATAGCCCTCAAACTCCACAATTTCGCACAAAATAGGTGGAAAATATCTCATCACACACTCACTTTCATGACTCTCTCAAGAAAGGAGATATACTCACAATCTCAATGCAAACAACTTTGATGTTGGAACTTTATTGATTTGGTGGCTCAATTCTGTGCAAAAAGGCAAGAAAATTTCTTACCCAAGCTTCCATGGAGGGTGCGCTCACGGGAAGGAGAAGAGAGGGAAGAAAGAGAAAAGAGAGAGGGAGCCGTGGGTTGAGGGAAAAAAGAGGGTGACTTAAGTGGGTTTTGGTGGGGCAGGTCCCACACGCGATTTAACTTTGATCAATCACCTAGTTCCGATCACAAATTCATAATCTACATATTTTTCTGGTTCATGACATATTTTTATTTCCTAAAAATACTCATAAAAATTTAACTCTTATCGGTACAATTATACCGCAGTATTTTTACACCGGGAAAATCACTATTCATCAAAATTTTCAAAACTTACCTATTCACTCAATTTTTGTCCTAAGTCCATTTTCGACATTATTTTTATCATTTGAGATCTCCTACTCCATTTTTCATGCCCCGGGTTACGTGTTTGGTAAATTACCATTTTGCCCTTGGTACGTATTTTGACCTCAATTTCAGGATTTTCGCTAATCCCTCATTTTTAACCCACATTATAACATATAATTCATATTTAGATTTATGAGGTGTTATATTCACCCCACCTTTTTGGAATTTTGTCCGCAAAATTAAGTTATACTTACACGCTAACTCAGGATACAGCCAGAGAATCTCGGTCTCCCGTTCCCAAGTAGCTTCCTCAGATGTGCGGGCTTCTCACTGAATCTTTAACATTGCAATTCTTTGGCTTCTTAGCCTTTATTCACAATGGCCCCGTATTTCAAGGGGCCCAGTGGGAGTCTTCAAGTCCTCCCAAATTTCAATACCATCCGGTGTCACCACATGTGAACATCCGAAGCATACGTCGCAGTTGCGAATTTCCTCTGTTTTACCATTTCATTTTCACAAGTGGGGTTATATTACATATAGAGCCCATCATTTCTTTTGGAAGGTATGCCAGCTTAGTTAGCTTATCAACAATTATCCACATCGGATCATATCCAATCATATACAATCCATGCCTCATAGGCACTATCACTCTCTGACACATTTCATCCCATACTTATCTATCAATTGAATTTTTGTTCCTGCACACTCTAAAACTTCCGCCATTAAATCCTTTTTAGTAACATTTTTCACATGGTCCTACTTTATTAAGCAATCAATTTTTCTACACCTCTTATTCCACATTAAACATTGTTATGGAATCTCAACAGCTCCTTAGTGCAAATTCTCCGAGTAATCATCTAGTTCACATTCGTTGTAAATTTCCCTTTCTGAGGGAATAATCCCCCTTTACGGCCTTTAGCCACAGGTTGTATATACATATATTTTTTCTCATGTTCTTAAGCTACAACGTGCAATTCCACTTCTGCACTTGATCTTAAAACAAGCATCAAGACATTGGCGAATCCATTCCTCAAGACATTTAATTGTTACTTAATAGACCACACCTTACTACTTATATATCACATTGGCCCTTTCAAAGCCTTCAACCGCGAATTCACTCATGAATTTCTATATACAAAATCATACTTACAATTTCACCTAACCATCTCAAAGCTTGACATATAGTTCATCATTGATTTTTCACATTAAAGGCAGTATGCCTAAGATTTCCACTAACAATTATGTTTAGATATTGTTCCATACTCATGTTATCAACTTCACATATGTCTCATTCTGTACACCTTACTTTCATAATCGTTTCATTTAACCAGTGTGTATCATTCTAAGGTACCATATCATATCTCTCTCATACATGTCCCATCATATAGGGATTTTCGAAACTTATTTATCATGCCATATGGAACTAAATCCATCCTTGCCATTACTTCTGTAATTCAACATCGGTTGGTATACAAGTCTCTCGGACTATTCAAAATAATACAAGCACACACAATCACATATCATGTTACCTAGTCAAGAACAACATCAACATTGTGCATTTTCAACACATATTCCACCATTAGGTCAAAACTATCCACCTTTCATTTACCCAAGCACCATTCTTGTAACGCCCGGCCGCTTCAAGAATCAACGACTATCCCCACATACTAACACGAGACTTTTCAGTGTGCTTTTTCCTCACTCGCACACTTCCCGGGAAAACTTCCCAGGAGGTCACCCATCCCAGAATTGCTCCAAGTCAAGCACGCTTAACTATGGAGTTCTTCCGTTCCGGGCTACCGAAAAGAAGATGCATCTTGTTAGTATAGGTAGTACCAATTAATTCTTATAAACTATTTCAAACTGTGCAGTCTCACATCTGTACAGTCTTTGGAATCCCTCTCTTTCGGGTGTCGATTCGATTCATCCATGCATGTAACCCCACACTGGAAGCCTGTCAGGAGCCGCTCCTTGTCCGTGCCTCTTTGCACCGGCGATCACTCCCCGCCCTTGTCAGTGCTCGAGATGTTACAATTCTATTTACCAGCTATTATCACACCTTCGTACTTGACTGCATCAGTACTAATCAATTTTCTATTCCCTTTACATAGGGTGAGACTCCCATGATTTACTTCACAATTTTCGTAAAACCCAAATCCATACCACCACACTTGGTATACGCACTTGCACATCTTCGAGTGCTCAGAAATCATACCTCAAACTACCTTCTCATGGCACCTCACATATTGTATTCTATTTGATATGTTATTGTTCACTTAAGGTTATCCAAATCCACCTCCTGCGTTACTCACACGATACAATCCTCCAATGCAGTGGGTAAAAACATCCTCAGGTTTAACCCCTCGAGCTCTTGCTGTCCTAAGGGCCCCAGGTGCAATGGCCCACCGATCAGAGAATCTATCCTTATAATTCACGCAAGAAAAGGTAACACACTATTAGCTGTACTAGCAGTCCCACTGACACAGGATACCCCCTCCTATCACATTATTTATACAAGATAATAATAATCTCCTGGAACATAATCCATACGGAGATAGCCATACACTCCGGGCATATAAGCCGCACAGAGATAACCATATTCATATCATATCCGTATATAATGGCAAAAAGTGTTTTGTAAAACACATAATGGTATACTAGTTATATCTTACATATGCATCATTCACTATGATTCCCCGAATAGTCTACTCATGTAACTTGACTAGTCATTAGACCTAGTCCACAACATAATCATCATCACATGATTCCAACATTTTTCTTATACTTCGACACATATTTTACACTCTTAATAGTATCCGTACTCGGTCACAATTCTAATTCACCGTCCAAAATGACTCGTAAAACTATGTTCAACACTGTAGAAGATCCATTTCATTAAAACACCATAACTTTTTCTCCCAGTATTTCACTACGACACGAGGAGTACCATCATTTACTAGTCCACTCAGTCAGTGCACAAGGACCGCAAGGTAAGTCTCAACTTCGAGCAGTGCTCGCCTGGGACTTCCAAGAGAAACACCTCTTAGGATCCAATCCACAAGGGAAGCCCAGGACAATCTTAATTATCACATTACTAACAACATGTATAATATTGTGTAACTTGCACACCGGGACTCCATCATGAATCTCATACCAGATTGAGCGTCCAATGACACTCTCAAGAGACCATCTCTTCAGATACTTCCCATCATAGGGGATTTCATTTAACATCATTGTTCTTTTACCAAAGAATTTACTAATTCATTACAACACAGATATATACATAGGTGCCCAGGCCTTCACAAAAATATATATATATATATATATATAAAAATATATATATATATATATATATATTCTGGCACTTAGGCCGTCACAGGGTTATTATCCATATCTTTATCATAGTATATATATATATATATAAACCATCATGCAAATTTTGTATTATTCACTACCCATTGCACACATCCTTTAGCAATTATGCCATTTCAAAATACAATAATCACCCCTTGGAATTTCCAAGAAACATCTATTATGGGTCAAATCTCTTATGTAATCTCCCACCTGAACCCCTACAAGGAGCCATTCTCAAGTAAAATCCTATGCATCATTGCACACATATAATCAGGTCACAACATAAACAAATCACAACTACTCAACATTATAAAAGCATATTAATACCATTACTACACCATATTTAGTCATGCTTTCTCATATCACATTTGTTTCCCTTATGAAGCATTTGTCAAGTCAAACCCTCATTCCATTATGGACCATCATACTCTCAATAAAATTTGTCTAATGCCATCCATTGCAATTTCCTCAACTTCTTACATTGTACTTTCTATACATTATTATACTCTCATTCATGTTCAACCAATATTAAACCATCATGGACTAAAGTCCCATATTTCAACATTAAAGTATCTAACACATCATTTTCATAGTTTTTTTAAGGTACTCTCATTCCTCAATTCAAATCTTGGAGATTCAAACTCTTTCTGCCTCCAAACATCTTAATTCATTCATGTGTATGCCCTTCACAAGGGACTTATAACCTTCTTATTTAACCTTAACGTGACTAAGCTCACACGTAAGCATACATATTCAAACTTTCAAGAATTCATCGGGGTTCCAAGCCACTCACCATGTTAAAGTTATACCACTAATTCCATATATACTCAATTGTTTTAACTCCCCATACATATAGGGAAGACTTACCAACATCATCATCACAATATTAACTCAATTCAATCATACTTACTAACCATGAGTCCACAATTTCAACTATGGTAGCATTCTACCTCAAAGGTTAGACACAATATCTCAATTTGTTCTCACTAAGTCCTCTTTTACATCAAATTCACTTAAAACCTCTACGTCTGTGGAGTAATCAACACTGCAATCACAACCTCATTATAAGGACTGGCATTTGGTGCTCCAGGGTTGTCACGAAGGCATCTTATAATGGCCACAAATATGACATGAAGAAATGGGTTGATTAGGCCCAAACTAAGGAATCACATGTGCAGTAATCAATAAGAGTCTACATACAACTATACAACACTTACCACAATCATGCAACAATCAGAGTTCCCTAAGAAACTGCTCTGATACCATAAAATGTAACATCCCGTTGTACACCGATATTGTTAACATTGAATATGATATTAAGCGCAGTTACAATCACAGTAGTTATTTAAATTTACAGGAAAACATTTTCCTTTTTAACATCGTTTATACCATTAAAATAACTATGATCATAACCCAACAATTTATACGGAATAATTAATACCAAAGCCTAATACCATACACTTTTTGTTTAAAGGTTGCTAAGTGGTTCCCATAAACCAACAAAGCTAAAACTCGTTCTATCCATTTTTAACACTAAATGTCTTAACCATTTTATTTAATCCAACAATCTTAAACCTATCAAATGCTTCTCATTTCTTAGTATGTTATAGATTTTCTCTTTAGCTTCACGTGGTTTCAAACTGCGCTCAATTCGGAGCTCTGTAGTTTGAGTTATGCCAATTTTACTAACTCCACCAAGCAATACCATTTATTTCAATCTAGAAAAACCCTTACTTTCGAAATTTGCATTGTGGTAATCGATTACCATTCCTGTGGTAATCGATTACCCAAAGATTCAAAATGAGGCAGTAGCTTAATTTCAGCTCCCCTATTTCCAGTTAATTGATTACCTAAGATTGGTAATCGATTACTGAACTAGGTAATCGATTACCAATGCTCAAGTAATCGATTACTTTGTTCACAGTGGCTCATTTTGCGTCCCCTGTTTCAAGGTAACTGCCCTTGTAACTGTGCTTGTAACTTTGTTCACATTGGCTCGCGTGATAATCGGAAAAAGTTTATTCGTATTTTTGTAAGTGAATTGCTGTGATTGTAATTGTGCTTAATATCATAATTAATGTTAACAATACCGGTGTACAACGGGTTGTTACACTGTCCATAGGCACCAATCCTTCATAAAAGTAAACAATCAAAAGCTGCTCTAGAATCTGGTGATGCGGACAACTTGCACAAAGTCTTTTAAAATGCTCCCAATACTTATGCAAGTTCTCTCCATTTGCTTGTCTTATGCCACTTATCTCTTTTATGATTGAAGTGGCTCTTGAGGAAGGGAAGAATTTCTCTAGGAAGAGTTTTTCCATATCATTCCGGCTTCCAATAGAGGATGGTTGCAGGTAATATAACCCAATCCTTATCTCCATCATCCAAAGAAAATGGAAAAGTTATCAGCTTGATTTGCTCCTCATCTACTCCTTGTGGTTTCATAGTAGTACATACCACATAGAACTCCTTCAGATGTTTATAAGGATCCTCACCTGCAAGACCATGGAACTTTGGCAGTAAATGAATCAAACCAGATTTTAATTCAAATGCAACATCTAAATCAGGATAACGAATACACAATGGCTTATAGTTATCAATATCAGGTTCAGCCAATTGTTTCAAACTTCTATTATCCATGATTTCAGAATTAACTACAGAATTACTAGAAGAAGTGAAATCTACTCTATTAAAAGAACTAGAATAATTAAAATAATATGCTCAGTATGCTCAGAAATAGGATCAAGTTCAGCAATTCTAATATAAGTTAACCTACGAGCTCTTTTAGCGGTATGCAATGTTCTCTCTATTTCAGGATCAAATGCAAACAGATCATGAATATTGATATTCCTCCTAGTTTTGGATCATAGGCGTAGGCAGAAAACAAAAATACTACCGAACATACGAAAACACGCGAAACTTATGAAAAACAATGAAAATAAATATAGAAAAAATAGCAAACATTTTTAAAAATTGAGACCACCACACAAAAAGTCTAATCCTACCTAGGAATTCAGAAATCAAATAGATTTTTATTTTCAAAAATTAAAAAGAAATAGTAAATGAAGGAATTTGGCTAAACCAGGGCCTTCATCGTGAGACGACTTTTGACCGGGATGATCATCTCCTTCAGCTCACCAATTTTCAGAGCAAGTAAACAATACGTCCTGAAATGACAAAAAAGTAGCAAAAGGGGTTAGTAAATGATAGAATTTCGTAAAATTAAGGGCCACCTCACTCCTTAGAAGGGAGTTATTTTTTTACTCATAAGCTCAAATTCCTTTGAGAATTAAACTCCTGAGATTGATTTAGGTAAGATAGTCATCTTACCTAATCACAAAACACCCAAAATCGCAAAAGAGCTAATTAAAGTAAAAACGATTAAAAAACTAATTTAATAAAACAGAACCAAACGAAAAATAAGAATTCGGGAAAAATATGGTTAGAATAAAAGGATTTAATATTCAAAAATGAAAAAAATTAAGAAGAATGATGAAAAATGATGTGATTTCCCCTACAACAGCGCCAAATTTGATAAGAGCTGTCAAACTCGCACAAATTAAAATAATTCAGGTTTATTAAAATTTATAATATAGTGCAAACCTTAGTTGTCTCTCAAGGGAATTTCAAGGGTTTTAATCGCAGAATAAAAAGGGGGACTTTTGATTGATTGAATTAAAATAAATATAATGTAATAGTTAAAATTTGAAATTGTAATTAAAACAACCAACCTAAGGTCAGGTTTCTTAGGACGTCCATCATCGGATAAATAGATACCAGAATCGTGATTGATGTTAATTGAATCGAGATCTTCGCATTCAATTGAAAAATGTAACAGCCCGTGTTAACCCGGATTGTTAACATACTATCGTATTCAGCCACGCTTAATAAAAATGCGGAATAACTTTTTCTTTAATTCAATTATGACGTCACTAACCTTAGCCAACTTGATTACTTAATCAATTTCATAAAATACTGCCTATATGTAAATTGCAACACAACTAACTGAAATACCTCATATATAAATAACAAGTGAATGTCTAAAACCACAGGACTACAACACATAGCCTGGGTCAAAATCCTGATACTTTAATTACAACTTAAATAGAAAGACAATAGCACAACCATGTGGCATGGACAAACCCCATGCTCACCAAATAAGGCACCATGCCCAACAACAGTCTCAACATAAACTTAACAGAAAACATAAACAACAGTCAAATAATCAGCATCCATCATGTCAGCAAACTATAGGTAAGTCTAACTCAGCTCTGGCCTCCTGCCACCTGAGCCCTCAACATTACCTGAACCTGAAATAAGCGTCCCCAAACGTGGGGTGAGATCTCTAAACAAGAAATGTCAGTAAGACAAGGGGTCCTCAAAGATCTTCCACCCCAAGCTCACTTACATGTGTAATATAAGTTCAAAAACAGTATTTACAATATAAGTTCCAAAACTATGCGATGCAGCAGATAATCATGCCATGTGTGTTTATCAAATCTACTGGCCAGAGAAATGCAGGAATACGTCTAAACCCACATGAGTACAAGGAACACCGCTTGCACCTCACCCACAGCCTCACCATCTTGTATGTACTACATACTCAGGCTTACCGTATAGGTGGACACCACATGCATATCTTAAAAGCACATTGCATATAATAGCTCAACAGCATTTCCAAAACATCAAAGCATGTAACACAGCATGCATAAACCACATCCCCATGGGACATGGTGGAACCACAAAATGGCTAAACCGAGGACACGAAAGCTTACCTTGCAAGCTAGCTATCCAAGTCAAGAGTCCAACCACTCTTACGTCCAAGCACAGCAGTATCACAATCTGATATGGACCAACAATACATCATTAATTATGCACATAAGCATACCACTTAAAGGCTACGCCTTTCTTTTACGCTTTACGTCTTAAGGCTTCCAACAAAGCCATAAGCCCTTAATCATATGATTCTGACTTAGTTCATTAATTACAGAAGTTCAACTTCCTTAATCTAGGGTCCGCAAACCCCCAATAGCTTACTGTTCACACAGCACAGCTACTGTTCTGCGAAATCCCAGGATATCCGGATATCATAAGGGACATATCCGGATATGCCATATCCGGATATCACGCTGGCCATATCCGGATATATCATATCCGGATACCCAGTTCCTGTAACGCCCTCCCTTGTATGCATCCAAGAGAGTCGTTTGCTAAGCGGAATTAGAGTCGTTACGTCACATGAGCTAATAAAGCAGTAAACAAATCCTTATAAAATTTTTCAACACTTAAATTCCTTTCATAAAGGTTTTCCAAAATAGTCATTGTTCACAAAAGTTCCAACTAACATAAAGATGATAAGGACTACAGCCATCCAAAAGTATCAAAATATTAATCATTACAGTTATCCAGTTTAAACAAACAGCAACAATGATAATCCACGCATCAGCAATCAACAGCAAACATCATGTCTTCAAGTGCTTTTATGTCCTCCTGCCATTTAGGAAAATAGCAGCCCCGAAGGGGTGAGAATAATCCCAGTAGTGTGGCAATAAAACCAATAATATAACAGTATTAACTAGGCACAAAATCATAAACAGTCACTTCAACATATCCTTGTTCCTTTTCCTTTTTTATTATATTTATATATTGCGTATATAACGCCTTTCCTTTGCGCTTTTAGCACCGTCGTGCGCGCACTTCACAGTGGAATCAATTATCCCTTGGCACCTGAGCTCCATGTGGATTCCATCTGTGGGCCTATGCGGACTGATGCCAAGTGTCCCATACCCCGGTACCTTGGGGATGCCTATATGATGCTTGCTCAAACACATGGTCCTGTACATAACTATTCTAAAAACAAGGCCTATATGATTTTGATACATGCATGACATGCTATGCTTTCACACACAAAGCGTAAAAATGCGGTATAATGTAAGATGCATGCTTATATACCTTTCATATGCGTTATGCTGCCACATAACGTCTTTACCTCATAGTCATATAGCCATCACGGCACATATTTGGCAGTTTCCTTTCATTATAATGGAACATAATATTTTTACGGCATATGGAGCATCATGTTACAATTCTATACCAGTAGTCAATAGTTACATTAGGCATCATCGCCTGACACTTACCTTAGCTTTCCTTAAATATTACCAACGGCAGCGAAATATTCTCACTTCTTAAGCGCACCTAAATCAATTAAAACTAATCATTTACAGTGGCTATTTACAGCAGAACAGAGAGCATACAGCAGTGGCTTACAGCAGCCAAAACAGTGAACATACAGCAGCAAAACAGTGAGCATACAGCAGCAAAACAGTGAGCATACAGCAGTGTTTACAGCAGCCAAAACAGTGAACATACAGCAGCAAAACAGTGAGCATACAGCAGTGTTTACAGCAGCCAAAACAGTGAACATACAGCAGCAAAACAGTGAGTATACAGCAGTGTTTACAGCAGCCAAAACAGTGACGTTTTAAACTTTTCCAAAACAGAAACAGTGGCGTTTTTAAAACAGAAACAGTGGCATTTTTAAAACAGAAACAGTGGCACTTGAACTTCCAAAACAGTGGCATAAACAGTGGCCTATCATGGATTAAAACAGTGACATTTTATGCATACAAACAGTGGCATAGAAGGGCTAAAACAGTGGCATTTTTATGCATAAAAACAGTGGCATATGATGACTAAAACAGTGGCATTTGAGGCATAAAAACAGTGGCATTTATGCATATAAACAGTGGCATAGAATGACTTAAACAGTGGCATTTTTATGCATAAAACAGTGGCATTACATGGCTAAAACAGTGGCATTTTAAGCATGGAAACAGTGGCATTTTAAGCATGAAAATAGTGGCATTACATGGCTAAAACAGTGGCATTTTAAGCATGGAAACAGTGGCATTACATGGCTGAAACAGTGGCGTTTTAAGCATGGAACAGTGGCATGTCATGGCTGAAACAGTGGCTTAAAATGTGCAGAAACAGTGGCTTAAAATGTGCAGAAACAGTGGCTTAAAATGTGCAGAAACAGTGGCTTAAAATGTGCAGAAACAGTGGCTTAAAATGTGCAGAAACAGTGGCTTAAAATGTGCAGAAACAGTGGCTTAAATTGTGCAGAAACAGTGGCTTAAAATGTGCAGAAACAGTGGCTTAAAATGTGCAGAAACAGTGGCATTTATGTACATAAAACAGTGACATATAATGGTGATATTGATGAACCGAAACAGTGGCATACATCTTCAAAACAGTGGCATTTTAATGTGATTTTGAGGGACCGAAACAGTGGCATTTTATCTACCAAAACAGTGGCACATACATAAGGAAACAGTGGCACTTTACTCTTTAAAACAGTGGCTTAATCATACAAGAATTTGTGGCCTAAGCTCAAACATAACCATAGGATTTCTATACAATTCATCATGAAATGACTCCATACTTATCCTTTTATCATGCTCAACCAAGGATCCAAAGCAACACATATATAAGGGGACATTCAAGCATACATACATGGCTATACAAAGAAAAGTTCAAAGTTCAAAGCCTACCTCTTGTAGCACACACTCCTTCTAGCTTCACTTCACACCAAGTCCACACTTCCTAAGAGGTCCTATGCGCAAGCAAGGTGATGATGAGCAAGCTTGGACAGTTTCAAGGTTGAGGAACAAGGCTAGCACTAGCTTGGTGGATGGTTGAGGTGAGGGAAGGAGGGAGTTGGCTTGGTCTTTCTTCCTCCTAAGGTTCTTGCAATGTTTAACTAGAGTGTGAGAGAGAGAGGAGAGGAGTTGGCTGCACAAAATGAATGAGGCAGCCCCCTCTCTTGTGCGCAAATATATAGGGAAAGTGAGGGAGAATTGCCATGATTAACTATCATGAAATATTCAGATTTTTATGAGATGATGGGGCTGCATAAAAGGCTGAAACAAGCAAGGTTTTGGCTTCTAAATTACTCTACTTACATGCAAAAGGGTGAGGGGATTTGTTCAGATTTAAGGGCTGTCCAAGGCAGAGAAATTTCTGCACAAATGATCATGAGTTGCGCATAGAGAGGAGTGGAAGATGTGCATCATTAACTCTGATTTGTGGCAGTCTAAACACTCAATTTTGGGGCTGTCCTAAGTCAGAAAAAACTTCTGCATCATTGACCAAATTGTGTGCAAAATGGAGTGGAAAGGAAGTGTCATGTGCACATGTAAGAGCTTAGCTAAGTCCACAAGGAAACTAACCATGTGGCAGCCCAAAAATCTGCACTTATGCAGTCCTTGGTGCGCAAATCATGAGAGGAAAAGAGGTGCATGTGGGTGCAGATTTGTGACAGTCCAAGCACTCAAATAGGGCTGTCCTTGTGCAGAAAAATTCTGCATAAAAAGCCAAGCTATGCGCACAATGATGAGGGGTGAGGGAGGTTCACTAAGTCCACAAGCTAGAGGGCTTTGTGGCAGCCAAGGATTCAGATTCATGCAGCTGACCTCTGCACAAAAATGATGAGAAAGCAGTCTCATGATGCATGTGGAAGGAGGAGGAGGTTTGACTTATGATGGCTGCAAAAGCTTGCAACAAAATCTGCACAATGCAGTCTAATGATGGAAGTGTAAGAGGGTTCTCCAAGTCCACAAGTTAGGCAATTTGGTGACACAAGAAATCTGCACAAAAGTCCCTCCCATGTGCGCCTAAATGGATGAGTATGCAGCCCAAAAACATGCTAAATTGCACATGTGTCCACCATGCAATAAAATTAAAATCAAGTGTGTATAATCAAGATGAGGTGGCGGTCAAACATGAAGGAATTAGGCAGATTTTTCTAAGTGTAATCCATCTACTTGTGCGCATAAAAGAGAGGGTAAACATGAAGCCAAGTGGTTGTTTCTTGATGCACAAGACACCCAAAATGGGCAAGGTTTAGGGGAAATAAGAATGGTTACAATTTTGGGCTGAATTGGCTTGATCCAAGAGCCATCCTTGGGCCATTGGCCACACACACACAAAGGATCCAAACACCCAAGTCCAAAAGCAACAAGTCTATACACACTCAAGCCCACATCCAAACACTAATGCCTTCTAGCACACACTCACATTATTCATAAGATCAAGTTCACATGCCTACATATGTAACTTCCTATGATTTAATTTAATTAACTACCTTAGTCTTATCCAAGAAATAAAGATCAAACGATTCACAAACCATTACCCATAAACCATACATCCGAATTCCACACATGTACACATAGCATATAGTACTTAGGTATTTTACTAATTATACGGGATGTTACACTCTCCCCACCAAATAGGAATTTTGTCCGCAAAATAAACTTACTTAAGAGCTAAACAGTTCTGGATAGCGTTTCTGAACGTCTTCCTCGCGCTCCCAAGTGGCTTCAGCTGCCGATCTGTTGTTCCATAATACTTTTACCAAAGGAATTTCTTTAGAACGGAGTCGCTTGACGGATCTTTCAAGAATTTGGAACGGTTGCACTTGATACGTCAGATCTTCCTTTAGTTCCACTTCTTCGGGATGTAACACGTGAGATGGATCAGAGAGATACCGCCGTAGCTGTGACACATGAAATACATTGTGAATTCCTGACAGATTGGGTGGTAAAGCCAACCGGTATGCAGACTCTCCAATCCGGTCCATAATCAGATATGGTCCTAAGTATCGTGGACTTAACTTCTTAACTCCCATTCTCCTTCCGAGTCCCGATGTAGGAGTGATTCTCAAGAATACATGATCTCCGACTTCGAAAGATAGAGGCTTATGACGCTTGTCGTAGTAACTCTTCTGTCTGGCCTGAGCCCGCTGCATATTCTCCCGAATCTTCTTTACTTGTTCGGATGTTTCTTGGATTAGATCGGGTCCTAACATACTTCGCTCACCCACTTCCGTCCAACATAAAGGGGATCTGCATTTTCTCCCATACAAAGCTTCGTACGGTGCCATCTGAATGCTGGAGTGGTAACTGTTGTTGTAAGCGAACTCAATCAAAGAAAGATAACTATCCCAGCTGCCTCCTAACTCCAAAACACAAGCTCGTAACATGTCCTCTAATGCTTGAATGGTGCGTTCCGTCTGGCCATCGGTCTGCGGATGATAAGCAGTACTCAACCTCAGTTGGGTCCCTAGTGCTCTTTGAAAGGATTCCCAAAACTTGGACGTAAACTTGGGATCACGATCACTGACAATACTCGTAGGAACTCCGTGCAGCTTCACAATCTCCTGCAGATATATTCTAGCAAGCCTTTCTGTATCATAAGTGGTTCTAACACGCAAGAAATGAGCTGACTTCGTTAAACGATCGACAATCACCCAGATAGAGTCATATCCTTCTCGCGTCCGAGGAAGTCCAACTACAAAATCCATCGAAATGCTGTCCCACTTCCATTCGGGAATCTCCAAAGGTTGGAGGAGTCCCGACGGTTTCTGATGTTCGTACTTCACCTTCTGACAAGTTAAGCATCGAGATACATACTCCGCAATATCACGCTTCATACCCGGCCACCAAAACGAGGTCTTCAAATCATGGTACATCTTCGTGGATCCAGGATGAACTGCATACTTACCCTTGTGAGCTTCCTGCAAAACTTCTTGCCTCAACTCTTCATTCGGCACAACCAGCCGTCCTTGGAATCTCCAGACATCATTCTCATCCTTTACTACCTCTTGGTTACCAACCAACTCACGGACTAACTCTTCATCTTTCTGAGCCTCCTTAATTCTTCTGATCAATTCATTCTCCACCTTTATATTTCCCAGTCTTATGCTACTTCCTCTCTCGTCTACCGATAAGTTCAAGTCTCGAAAGGCCTCAAACAACTTCAATTCTTCCATCATCAGAGTTGCAGTGTGTAGAGTCTTCCTGCTCAGGGCGTCAGCTACCACGTTTGCCTTTCCTGGGTGGTATTTAAGTTCAAAATCGTAGTCCTTCAGAAATTCCATCCACCGACGTTGCCGCATATTCAGCTCCTTCTGGTCGAACAAGTACTTCAAACTCTTATGATCGCTGAACACGTCAAACTGCGAACCATACAAGTGGTGCCTCCAGATTTTCAGTGCGAACACTATAGCTGCTAACTCCAAGTCGTGCGTAGGATAATTTTCTTCGTGAGGCTTCAGTTGTCGAGATGCATAAGCTACTGCCATACGGTCCTGCATCAACACGCATCCAAGTCCTTTCAGCGACGCATCGCAGTAAACTTCGAACTTTCGAGTAGGATCTGGAATCGTGAGTACCGGAGCACTCGTCAATCTGCTCTTTAGCTCCAAGAAACATTCCTCGCAGGCTTCAGTCCACTCAAAAGGCTTATCCTTCCGAGTGAGACGAGTAAGAGGTTGCACTATTTGAGAGAAATTCTGGATGAACCTTCGATAATACCCAGCCAGACCTAAGAAACTTCTTACTTCAGTGACAGACTTGGGTCGTTCCCAATTCATAACAGCTTCAACCTTTCTGGGGTCCACCGCGATACCTTCTGATGAAATGACATGGCCCAGAAACTGGACCTCTTTAAGCCAAAACTCGCACTTCGACCATTTTGCGTACAACTGCTTCTCCTTCAAGACTTGCAAGACAATCCTCAGATGTTCCGCGTGCAGCTCTTCATTAGCCGAGTAAATCAGGATGTCGTCGATAAACACAATTACGAACTGATCAAGAAACGGGCGGAGATGCGGTTCATGTAGTCCATGAATACCGCTGGAGCATTCGTAAGTCCGAATGGATCACCTGGTATTCATAGTGCCCATAACGAGTCCTAAAAGCGGTTTTCGGAATATCCTCCGGTTTGACCCGGATCTGATGGTATCCCGATCGTAAATCTATCTTGGAGAAGACTCTGGCTCCTCTCAGCTGGTCCATCAAATCGTCGATCCTCGGTAGCGGATACCTATTCTTCACCGTGACTTTGTTCAGCTGGCGGTAATCTACACACAGACGTAAGCTTCCATCCTTCTTCTTAATCAAGATAGCT
>JAVKPL010008111.1:0-32543 GCA_032173675.1 Gastrolobium villosum | reverse complement strand
ATGATCTTCAAAACCGGGAGGTTGATCAACATATACTTCTTCTTGAATATATCCATTTAAAAAGACACTTTTAACATCCATTTGAAAGAGTTTAAAATCCATTATACATGCAAATGCAAGTAACAATCTAATAGCTTCTAATCTAGCAACAGGAGCATAAGTTTCATCATAATCAATTCCTTCCTCTTGATTATATCCTTTAGCAACAAGTCTAGCTTTGTTTCTAGTTATTATGCCATTTTCATCAAGCTTGTTCCTAAAGACCCATTTGGTTCCAATTATTGGATAATCATTTGGTTTTGGCACAAGTTCCCAAACTTGACTTCTTTCAAATTGATTTAGTTCTTCTTGCATTGCCAAGAACAAATGTTCATCAATAATTGCTTCATTTATGGTCTTAGGTTCAATTTGAGAAACAAAAGCTAAGTGATTACAAATATTTCTAATTGAGTTTCTAGTAGTTACCCCTTTAGATATATCACCAATTACCGCATCAATGGGGTGTCCTCTTGCTACTCTCCAATCTTGTGGTAGGTTGTTTCCATCATTGGTTTGTTGACTAGGTGTTTCTTCATTGTTTGCTTCCTTTTCTTTTTGTCTTTCATTTTCCTCTTTGTCATTCAAGTTTATGTTTTCCATACTTCCTATAATATCATCATCACAAAGTTCCTTTCTAGGCAAGACATTGTTAGTTTCATTAAATACAACATGAATAGACTCTTCAATGACCATTGTTCTTTTGTTATAGATTCTATAAGCTCTACTTGTGAGTGAATATCCTAGAAATATGCCTTCATCAGCTTTAGAGTCAAATTTGCCAAGATTTTCTTTTCCATTATTTAAAACAAAACATTTGCAACCAAAGACATGAAAATATGAAATATTGGGTTTTCTCCCTCTGTAAAGTTCATAGGGAGTTTTCTTCAAAATAGGTCTAATTAAAGCACGGTTCATAACATAACATGCAGTGCCAACGGCTTCCGCCCAAAAGTATTTTGGAAGATCATTTTCATTCAACATGGTTCTAGCAAGTTCTTCTAATACACGATTTTTCCTTTCTACAACTCCACTTTGTTGTGGAGTCCTAGGAGCGGAAAAATTATGTTCAATACCATTTTCTTCACAAAAGAGTTCAAAATCTTGATTTTCAAATTCTCCACCATGATCGGTTCTAATTGAAACAATATTTGAAGATTGTTCATTTTGAATGAGTTTGGCTAGTCTCTTGAATGATTTAAAAGCATCGCTTTTATATGTAAGAAATAAGGTCCAAGTATAGCGAGAATAATCGTCCACAATGACCAAAGCATAGTAATTGCCACCAAAGCTCATAGTTCTAGTTGGTCCAAAAAGATCCATATGTAAAAGTTGTAAAGGCTTTGTGGTAGAAACAATATTTTTTGATTTAAAAGAGGCCTTTACTTGTTTTCCCATTTGACAAGCATCACAAACTTTATCTTTTTCAAATTTGAGCTTTGGTAATCCAATTATTAAGTCCAAGGATATCAATTTACTTAATTGACCCATGCCAATGTGTGCTATTCTCCTATGCCATAACCAAGAGTCATCTTCCTTACTAATCAAACATTTATCGTCATTTGAAGGCATACCATCTAAGTCTATCATATAAATGTTATCCACTCTATGACCAATAAACTTAACTTGGCTACGATTATACTTTCGATTTTACAAGAGGTTGAGTCAAAAATAACTCTATAATTTTTATCACATAATTGACTAATGCTAAGCAAGTTATGCCTAAGGCCCTCGACGAGTAGAACATTTTCTATAGAGACAGAGAAGGAATTACCAACTTTTCCAATGCCGAGTATTTTTCCTTTGTTGTTATCACCATAGGAAACATGTCCATGCTCTTTCTTTGTGAATGATTGAAATTTAGTTACATCTCCCGTCATGTGACTTGAGCATCCGCTATCCAAGTACCACTTGGAGCTCTTAGCTTTCAAACAAACCTACATCACAAAGTCAGGATTTAATCTTTGGTACCCACACCATGTTGGGTCCTTGTGTGTTAGTCTTGGGCTTAGTTCCCTTAGGAACCCATACTTTCTTTTGCCTAATAATACCATTCCTTCTAACTTTACACGTGGAAGCATTATGACCTTTTCCACCACAATGAAAGCATTTAATGAATGGGCTACTTGTCATATAAGATGAAGAAATGAAAAAGTTTTTATATGATTTTTCTTGTATGCTAGTGTCAAAGCCAAAACCGGATTTGTTAAACATGCATCTTTGTTTACCAAGCAACACATTTAAGTTATCTCTTCCACATGTGAATTTGCTTAGAATTCCATTTAAATCATCAATTTCATTGCTTAGATCTTTACATGATGTACATGATGATGAAGATGCATGATCATTTGAAGATAGGCATTTGATGCAACCAATGCTAGCATCAAGTAGTTTGAGAGTTTCATTTTCATCCTTCAATTCTTTAATTTCATTTTCTAAGGATGCAACTTGTTTTTCCAAATAACTAATAGTTTTTCTTGATGCTCTAAGAGTTTTAACATGTTTTAGTGTTTCATTATGCATTTTTTCAAACATGTCAGACAGCTCATCATATGAAGGGGAAATAGTATAGCAAGAAGAGTTTACCTCGGTTTCGGATTCATTTTTGTCCTCATTTGCCATTAGACATATATGTTGGGTTTCTTTGCTTGATTTCTCCGTTGGTCTTCCATCTTGCATGAAGCATAGGTTTGCTTCTTCTTTGGAGTCATCATCGGAGGAACTAGATTCGTCATCCCAAGCAAGATAAGCCTTCTTGAAGTTCTTTCTATCCTTGCCTTGCTTCTTTTCATTTTTGTCTTTCTTTTGAGCATTTGGACAATCCGATTTGTAGTGACCGACTTTTCCACATTCAAAGCAAGTAACGGTGAGTTGGGAGGATCCTTCATCTTTAGATTTTCTTCTAGGAGGAAATGATGATCTCTTTGTGAAATTCCTCTTAAAGAATTTTCCATACTTTTTTACGAAGAGACTCATTTCATCTTCATCGAGACCATTTTCGGAGTCTCCATCTTCTTTTTCCTCATCTTTTTCCTTGCTTGGTGTTGAGGCTTTCAAGGCAATTCCCTTACTTTTCTTGATGGCTTGTTCCTTCAAGTTTATTCTGGTTAGCTCCATTTCATATTCTTAAAGCTTGCCGAACAAGGTTGCAAGATCCATGGTCTTCAGATCTTTTGATTCTGTAATAGCTGTCAACTTGGGTTGCCATTCTCTATTGTGCACACTTCTCATCACCTTAGAAATCAATTCAAGGTTAGTAAAAGATTTATCTAAAGCATTTAAATGAGTGACAAGGTGTGTGAATCTTTTTTGCATACTTTGAATACTTTCATTTTCATGAATCTCAAACATTTCAAATTCTCTAGTGAGTGCATTTAATTTTGTAAATTTAACATCACTAGTTCCTTCATGGGTTATTTGAAGAATATCCCACATTTCCTTAGCATTCTTACAGTTTGAAACACGAAAGTATTCATCACGACCTAAGGCATTTGTGATTAAGTTTTGAGCTCTAGCATTCCAATTTCCTTTCTTAATTTCATCATCAGTGTAATCATCTATATCTTTAGGAACATCTTCATCTTTCTCATTTTTGATAGTAGGTAGTGTATACCCTTTTTCAACTATACTCCAAACTCTTAAATCATTAGATTGAAGAAATATTTTCATTCGAATTTTCCAATAAGAATCATCGACGCCATTGAAAAATGGAGGTCTAGTACTAGAAGATCCCTCAAGGGGCATATCATGGTTCAAAGAAGTCATCCCTTCTCTTGAAGCGGTTAAGCTCTTTACACAAGAGTTCAAGCTCTGATACCACTTGTTGGACAAGTGGCTTCAATACTCAAGAGGGGGGTGAATTGAGTTTAACAAAATCTTTTCGCAAAGTACCTCCTTTGATGTTTTAAAGACTATTTCTTCAATAAAGCGATTTAATAGGAAATAATCTAAGCGTAGGAGCAAGAAAAAGAATAGCAAAGTAATCAAGCTAGTATGCAAAGACAATCTAAAAAGGCAATTTCAATACGTAAATAAAGAGATCAGGGTTAGAGAAATTGCAAACTAGATGTATCCTGGTTCGGTCACCACCACTGTGACCTACGTCCAGACTGAAGTAGCTCGATCAATTCTTTTGACTCACTATCAAGCTTGAGGGTGCTTGACAAACCACTACACCTTTTCAAGAATTCGGGCTCTTGATGCCTTACAACTTTTCACTCCAAATTTTCTTAGGAATTTGGTGACCTTTCAAGTGTATAGGGTTCACTCCCCTAACTACTCAATAAATCAAATGAAGGTGTTTAACAATGGCTAAGTACTCTCAAAGTACAAATAATACAAGTTGAAGAACAATGGTATATGACACTCTTACAAGAATAAAGCTCAAAGAGATTTTATGATATGAAGACAAGAATAATGCAAATAGGATGAGAATTAATGAGCAATAATGATCAAGAAGTGTGTACCATCAATGGGAACAGTAGCCTCTATTTATAGAGGGCCCCCAAGGTCTATTTCTTATCCATTTTCGCAAACTAGCCGTTTTATAGCCGTTATTTTTGTCTCTGTACAGTGGGTAATCGATTACCATTGGTTGGGTAATCGATTACCATGAAGGGTAATCGATTACCATAGTTTGGTAATCGATTACCAACCTGTCAACAGGTTGGATTTCACCCTCACATGGTTTTCTCTTGATTTAAAGACAGTTTCAAATAATATTTAAACAGTTTATGAATATTGAAAATATATTTTCATGTTTAGAAATGTATTTCAATGTTGATCGATGATTTAATGCATGTACTTTAAAAATACTTTGAGCTTTGTTCATGTAAGGAATCAACTTACAAATAATCCTAAGTCCTATATATTATTTTGAGTTTAGACTTAGAGACTTCTCTTGAAGCTTGAGTCTTGATCTTGTTTGGACTTCTTTTTGATGGTTGCACGATGGGACTTTCTTTCCATGCTTGTTTGTTATCATCAAAATCGTTGAACCTTTATGTTCTTTTCGTTGAGTGCATTGGTTCCACATATACAACCGAGAGAAGAAGCAATGGCGGAAAATGAAGTTCCACCACCACGAACACTAGGAGATTACATGACTCCTGCTCGAGTCCCACAGACGGCGAGCATTGTTAGGCCAAATGTGGACGCTAACAACTTTGAACTCAAACCGGCATTATTACAGCTGATCCAAAAAGATGAATTTGCCGGAGGGAGCATGGAAGACCCATATACTCATCTTGAGAACTTTTTATTATATTGTGATACTTTGAAGATGAATGGAGTCTCCCGTGATGCTATCTTACTTAGACTTTTCCCATGTTCACTCAAAGAAGGTGGAAGGGCATGGCTACAATCACTCCCTCAAGGAAGAATCACCACCTGGGATGATTTAGCTACAAAGTTCTTAGCTCGATTCTTCTCAGCTTCGAAAATGGCAAGACTTAAGGCCGACATCACTTCTTTTGAACAAAAAGAAAGTGAAACTTTATATGAGGGTTGGGAAAGATTCAAAGGACTACTTAGGAAATGTCCACAGCACGGTATTGAAGCTTGGGAGAAAGCACAAATTTTCTTCCAAGGAATGACACCAAGTACCAGGACTTTGGTGAATGCTCCAGCTGGAGGGTCATTAAAAACAAAAACTCCAGAAGAAGCTTTGGAGCTGTTAGAATCTCTTGCATCCCAAGAATTTGACAATGCTCTAGTATCACAAAGGAGAGAAGGAATCATGAAGCTAGAAGGATATGATGTCATCTTAGCCCAGAATGAACAGATTCTACAGTCTAACAAGAAACAACAACAACAATTAGATGCTCTAACAAAGCAGTTTTCTGAATTTCAAGTTTCTCCTGTTAACACTCAAGTATCTGTTGTTAATACTCCTTATGTTACTTGTGGTATATGTACAGGTACTCATGCTACCAAAGATTGCGATTTCAACCGGTCAACTGAAACTGCTGAAGTCAATGGACTCTGGCATGATCAAAAATCTCCAGGGAGGAATCAATATGGAGACAATCAAAATCAAGGGTGGAGGAATAAAAATCAGAATCAACACCCAGGATTTAGCTACAGTTCGAACCACCAGCTAAATCCTGTTGTGCCAGTGCAACCACAAACCTCACAACAAAGTGGTACATCAGAATGGGAGAAAGCATTTGCTCAATTGTCAAAAATCATCAGACTTTGTTCAAAGTACCAATTCATTCAGAGAAGACACTTCATCATTTATGCAAGAAACCAGGGCTTGATTCCGGAATCAAGAAGCCTCTATCCGAAATCTAGAAACTCAGATTGGACAATTATCAAGACAGTTCAATGAAAGGGCTCAAGGCACCTTTCCAAGCAACACATATGTTAACCCAAACGCCCACTGCAAAGCCATTACTACTAGAAGTGGGATAGTAATTGAACCAGTGATCAAGCCTTCAGTAGAGAAAAAGACAACAGAAAAACCTATAATTGAAGAGGAAAAGGAAGTTGAGAAAGAATCTGTTGCCCAGAAAATAATTCCTGAAAAGAAAGAGTTCAAATGGGAGAAAAAGAAAGCTCAAGAAAGACAAGAAAAGCCAATTGAACTCTTACCTTATGCAAAGATCCCATATCCGCAAAGGTTCAGAGAGGAAATCAAAAAACAGCAGTATTCCAAATTCCTTGACATTTTTAAGAAGCTGTAAATCAATATTCCATTTGCTGAGGCCTTGGAGAACATGCCAAATTACGCAAAATTCATGAAAGATCTACTCTCAAGGAAGCGTAAATTAAAAAAATGTGAAACAATAGCTTTGACAGAAGAATGCAGTGCAATAATTCAAAAAAAGTTACCTCATAAACTTCAAGATCCTGGAAGTTTCAGCATTCCAATAGAATTTGGCAACATTGATGTGGGAAAGGCATTGTGTGACTTGGGAGCCAGTATTAATCTTATGCCCCTATCCATGTGCAGAGCTCTGGGTATTCAGGAGCTCAAGCCGACTAAAGTTTCACTACAGTTGGGTGACACATCAATCAGGAGACCAGATGAAGTCATTGAAGATATCTTGGTAAAAATTGATAAATTCATCTTCCCTGCAGACTTTGTCATCTTGGACATGGAAGAAGATGCTGAAATTCCCTTACTTTTGGGAAGACCTTTCTTAGCCACTGCAAGGGCTATGATTGATGTGGAGCAAGGCAAATTGATGCTGCGAGTTAATGATGATACCGTAACAATTGATGTCCTTGAATCCATGAAACATCCATCCGACGGAGGAGATTGCTTCAAGATTGATATAATCAATGCTGCAGTGTTAGATACAGTTGATGAAATACTCCAACCACTGATGGAATTGGAGTCATTAGAAGAAGAACTACTGCAAAATACGACGGAATCAACAAAAGGTGAACAAGAAGTTGAAAAGTTGAAAAAGAAGGTTGATGATGTTACTAAAGGAACACCAAAGGTTGAATTGAAAGAGTTGCCTCCTACTTTGAAATATGCATTTCTTGGAGATAGAAAAACATACCCGGTGATCATCAATGTCAATTTCTCAACCGCCGAAGAAGAAAGATTACTGAAAGTGTTGAGAGAGCACAAGACAGCTATAAGATGATCTATTACAGACTTGAAAGGAATAAACCCATCCTTTTGCACTCATAAAATATTAATGGAGAATGATGTGAAACCAGTCAGACAACCACAGAGAAGGCTGAATCCGACTATGAAAGAAGTTGTGAGGAAAGAAGTCGTGAAGCTCTTGGATGCTGGGATGATCTATCCAATTTATGACAGTGCATGGGTGAGTCCGGTACAAACAGTTCCGAAGAAAGGTGGGATCATAGTGGTACGCAATGAAAACAATGAACTAATCCCTACAAGAACTATCACCGGCTGGAGAATGTGTGTCGACTATAGGAGACTGAATGCCGCTACAAGAAAAGATCACTTTCCACTACCATTCTTAGACCAAATGTTGGAGAGGCTAGCGGGACATTCATTATATTGTTTCCTTGACGGCTATTCCGGATACAATTAAATAGCGGTTGCTCCAGAAGATCAAGAAAAGACAGCATTCACCTGTCCTTATGGTGTGTTTGCCTACATACGTATGCCCTTCGGGTTGTGCATTAACGCAACTCGTAAAAGTATATCGCTGCAGTTTAGCTTGTCTTGTACTCATTCAAAAATTACAAAGTTTAACTCAACTTCTTTCAGTATTTCTCAGAGATTGACTTTCATTTATAAAAACGTGTTGGCGAGTGGGGTGGGTTGGGCCGACCCTCTGGGCCAAGCCCAATTTGCCACATCTAACTGTCAAAATTTTATATCAGTATGTAATAGGTGTTTATATTTATCCACACAAAAAAGGTTCTTATAGTTGTATCTAGATTTCCGTCTATCTATATTTTTTTATAGTTACCTCTAAATCGACTCTTCGATGTATGTGTGTTTATGACATATATATTAGATTAAGAGTTGACAAATATTAAAGTTAGTACATTTAATATTCTAACAAACACTTTATAGCTGAAGTTTAATGTGGTAATATCAAAAGACCATTCATTAGCTTAATTACATAAGTATAAATAATTATTTACAAAATTAACATATATATAAGCATATATTTAATGCATGCCATTTAATGTCAATAATACTACAACTCTACCAATAATAATTTGATAAAGAATATGAAAAGTCAACAACTCACTGGGTTGGAAACAACTAATCATAAATAATATTAAAATAATGATATACTGCAAAACATTGAATTATTGTTCTTATATATTTAGTAAATAATAAGAATAAAATTATTTTTTGCAAGGATTTGTGTCCTTAGTATTTGGAATTTTACAAATTTGTATTTACAAAAATTGAAATTAGATTTAGGAATTTAATTATAAAAGAAGAAAGGTGAAATTTTAATTTGATTATAAAAATATGTTGGCGAGCGAGGCAGGCTGGCCCTCTGAGCTGAACCCAATTTGCCACCTCGCTCTAACTATCAGCATGTAATAGGTTTTTATATTAATCCTAAAAAGAAGGTTCTTATAATTGCGTCTACATTACTATCTATCTATGTATTTTATAGTTGCCCTAAAATTGACTATGTGAGGTGTGTGTATTTGTGACATATATAATATATGAGGAGTTGGCAAATATTTGAGTTAGTACCTTTAATATTCTATCCAACACTTCATGGTTGAAGTTGAATAGGGTAATATCAAAAGACCATTCATTACATTAATTGCAAAAGTATAAATAATTATTCACAAAGTTAACATATATAAGCATATATCTAATTCCTCGTATTTAATATCAATAATAATTCAACTCTACCAAGTAGTGAAGAATATGAAAAGACAACTACTCGCTATGTTGGAAATAACTAATCATAAATAGCATTAAAATAATGATATAAAGCAAAACATTGAATGGTCATTCCTTTTAATAGAGTAATTAATAAGTAAATAAGTAAATAATTATTTTTTTTTGAAGGATTTATGGTCTTAGTATTTAAAATTTTACAAATTAGTATTTACAAGATTTTACATGCAGATAACTTATCTGCATTAACTGTAGAAATACTTTTCCCTTTAATCAAATTATAAAATATGAAAGATTAAATTTTAATTTAATTATAAAAACATGTAGGCGAGCGAGGCGGGCCGAGCTCAATTTGTCATCTCTAATTATCAGCAATTTAAATTTGCTAGTAATATGTTTTTATATTTATCCACACAAAAAAGTTCTTATAGTTGCATTTAGATTACTATCTATTTATATTTTATATACTTGCCTCTAAATCAACTCTCTGAGGTATGTGTATTTGTGACATATATATTAAATGAAGAGTTGACAAATATTTGTGTTAGTACATTTAATATTTGAGTCAAACTTAAAATCATGTGTCCTTTAACTTAAAGTCTACCTCCGCGTGTCTTTAAATTTTTGTAAAATATATATTTGATCATGTATTTTACAAAACCATTTTATTTTTAAATTTTTTATAATAAAAAAATTCGATTTATTTCCTTTAATTTATGTTTAAGAATGATTTATGTTATAAGCTTTAAAAAATGTTTAAAAATTAGATATATCATAAAACACATTCAATCAAAAAACAAACCAAGTTGTGTATGGTCAAAATATGTTTTCCATTAAGTATTTTTAGATTATTTTGCATCCTTACATTTTATAGACTATTTACGATAAATATTTCTCCATTGTGAATGTCCAACAGAAGGATCAAGAAATAGCCCTTATGATATATTTGTTTTTTAATTTTGTTATTTGAAATGTAATTTTTAAGCTTATAGCAAAAACATTAAGGTCTAAAAACATTAAATATAAAATTGATCAATTATTATCTAAAAAACGTTATTGTTGGTAAAATTAAAGTATTATTGAGATTAAATATGATGTATTAATATAATGCTTATATATAATTATTTATTCTTATAATTAAGATAAGAATATTGGCACACTATAGGTCACATCCAAAAAACATATATATAAGGTGGATTTTTAAACTTTGACATTGAATTGAATCAGAAAACCACAAAACTATTGTCAACATTTCTAAAGTGGATTTTTAAACTTATGTTTTGTATTAAAACTTATTTTTTAAAGCTTCCAACAAAATAATATTTTGTTTGTTTTTTGTAGCAACAAAATTGTTGGAATTAATGAGAAGATTAATGTACAATGATCCATTGGTTATGAATAAGAAGTGGGTTAATAAAGAAAAAGAGAAAAGGGAAGATGAAGAGTTGTGTGGGTTGTTTAACAAGTCCCACATTGGACAATTGGTAGAAAGTGGGAGAGTATATAAGCTCCCACCTCCATCTCTTTAATTGGCCCTTGGGTCACTACATATTTTATGTAGGGGGAGGAGATAGGTGGGCTTTGGTTCGCCGCCGCCTCCGTCCGGCCGGCTCGGCTCGGTTCGGTTGTGTGTATTAAAAATAATTTTTTATTAAATTATTTTTTGTCCAAACGTTACTTCCCTCCAAAATTCGAACCCACCCGCTAGTTTTTGAACCGAACCGGTTCTTCCTTTTCGCGAACCGGTCAAAGGTAGTGTCAGCTCGCCGAACCAGTCACCGGTTGTACCTGTTCGTCGGAACGGTCACCGGTCACACCCGTTCGCCGCCGTCAGACACGGCGGTTCGCCACCGGCGACTGTTCATCGTGACCGGTCAGTGTCTATAAATAGACACTGACACATTCAGAAATTCGATCCGGTTTTTTCCTGCACTTAAAGTCTGCCGGAATTTTTGTTCTTCCGGTATTGCATACTGTTGTTCATCCTCCGGTGTGAATTCCTCTGGTATACTGTTGTGTTCGTTTGGGCTGTTGATTGGTAGTGCCACCATTCTTCAGACGAAATCCGTTCTATCCTGGGAGACAAGTGTCCATCAACCTTAGGCATCAGTGAGGGGGCAAATTGTCTTAAGGAGACACGTTCTGTGGGCTCAGATTTAATCTTCTCCTGCATACATAATTCTGTCTAATTCTGTATTCTGACTACAAGTAAGTCTGTTCTTTTTTTATTGCACAGTGATAACTCTGATTATCTACCCCTTCTGTTCAATACATGGGTTCAAGGCTATAGTGATTTAATATCACCCTCTGTCTTCAATAATAATCTATCCCCCAAATGGATAAGAAGTCAAATGATCGTGACAAAATGCATAAGAGTATAAATGCAAAGTGTAAATTCCTCAACGAGAAACAACTGCATCGAGATAGGTGGAGTTACCTTTGAACCTTTTCTAGTGAAAACCTATCGGATATACTCGGTCAATCGGTGGTCTAGGGCGACTTGAACCGTCAACCTTTTGTGTATACCTAGACAATAGGAGTCACACAATTGCTTCTCTAGCATTGTTGCACCCATTTTGGCCGTGGGACACCTACCTGGTTCTGCGAGTGTTGTTAGAGAATCGGCCTTTGAAAAATTCTCATAGAAGCGGCCCTCACTTCACATTCACATAGGTGATTTCTTGTGATGTAACTCACTATACATCATCTGAACACAACAGATTAAGAAATCATTAAAAGCCCAAGTGCTTAACCTCATAAATACACTGTCTTGTCTAGGAATGAGTATGAGTTTAAAAACTTCACAGTGTTTCGACAGTCGAACATCACTTAGTTTTCTCTTTGAACCTAGTTCATGGGATCTCCACTCTTCTAAGTAGAGTTACCGCAATGCTCAACAATTGATAGGCCTTAAACCCATTCCCTTCGACAAAAATTCAACCAACTCTCTAGGAATCCCTTTGTTTAACGGATCCGCTATGTTCTCTTTAGACTTAACATAATCAATTGTAATGATTCCGTTCGAGAGTAGTTGTCTTACGGTATCATGTCTACGACGTATGTGTCTAGACTTACCGTTATACATGACGTTCTTGGCCCTTCCAATAGCGGCTTGGCTATCACAATGTATGCATACAGATGGTACCGGTTTTGGCCAATTAGGAACATCCTCAATAAAGTTACGAAGCCATTCGGCTTCTTCACCAGCCTTATCTAAAGCAATAAATTCTGCTTCCATGGTTGACCTTGCAATGCAAGTCTGTTTGGACGATTTCCAAGACACAGCACCTCCACCAAGGGTAAACACATATCCACTTGTGGATCTAGTGTCATTAGAGCTGGTGATCCAGTTTGCATCACAATACCCTTCTATAACTGCGGGGTATTTTTCGTAATGCAAAGCATAATTTTGAGTATACTTCAAGTATCCTAAAACTCTTACCATAGCTTTCCAATGATTTTCATTTGGATTAATAGTAAAGCGACTTAGCAGACTTACTGCATAAGCAATATCAGGTCTGGTGCAGTTCATAACATACATCAGGCTACCCAACACTTGAGCATATAGCTTTTGTGCTGTAGCTTTACCAGTGTTCTTTAATAAACTAAGATTACAATCTATAGGGTTCCTCACAGGGGTTATATTCAAACTTTTGAATTTCTCAAGAACCTTAGCTATATAGTGAGCCTGTGATAAGGCCAACCCTGCAGATGTTCTATGGATTTTAATACCTAGGATAACGTCTGCTATCCCCATATCTTTCATATCAAATTTACTTTTCAGTAATTGTTTAGTAGTATTAATCATTTGACTATTACTACCCATAATCAGCATGTCGTATACATAAAGGCAGACAATGGCAAATCCTTTTCCTTATTTCGAACATAGACACATTTGTCATACTCATTAATTCGAAATCCATTTGATAACATAACATTATCAAATTTCGCATACCATTGCTTTGGAGCTTGCTTTAACCCGTAAAGGGATTTTATTAAGCGAAAAACTTTCCATTTTTGTCCTGGAACAACAAAACCTTCAGGTTGTTCTAAATATATCTCTTCTTCCAGGTCGCCATTTAAGAATGTCGTTTTAACATCCATTTGATGTACTTCTAGTCCATTCAAAGCAGCTACTGCGATCAACATCCTAATGGATATAATCCATGAAACAGGAGAATAAGTATCGAAATAATCGAGACCTTCACGTTGCCTGTAGCCTTTTACCACAAGCCTTGCTTTATATTTATCAATAGTGCCATTCTCTTTCATTTTTCTTTTGAACACCCACTTACTCCCTAAAGGCTTATTGCCAGGAGGAAGATTTACCAATTCCCAAGTGTGGTTGGACAAAATAGATTCTATCTCACTATTGATAGTCTCTTCCCAGAATGGTCCTTCTGGAGACATTATAGCTTCCGTATAAGTCCAAGGCTCATTTTCTAATAAATACGTCATAAAATCAGGTCCAAAGGATGTGGCTGTCCTTTGCCTCTTGCTACGTTTAGGTTCATCTTCTATATCCTCTACAGGATCAGTATTAGTTGTAGCATCTCGAGGTATCACAACCTGATCATCATTATTGCCACTATATTCATGTATTTTCTTATACGGAAATATATCTTCAAAGAAAGTAACTTCCCTTGACTCAATAACCGTATTAGCGTGTATATCTGAAACATCTGATTTATACACTAGAAACCGATAAGCACTATTATTAAGTGCATAACCGATGAATACACAATCCACGGTTTTAGGTCCGATCTTCAACCTTTTAGGTTTAGGAACCACAACCTTAGCCAAGCACCCCCACACTCTAAAGTATTTCAGGGATGGCTTCTTACCTTTCCATATGTCATATGGGGTGTTTTTTGTCCTTTTATGAGGCATTCTATTGATTATATAGTTAGCCGTCAACATGGCTTCCCCCCACAAATTCTGTGGTAAACCGGACGTAATCAACATGGCATTCATCATCTCTTTTAATGTCCGATTTTTCCTTTCTGCAATCCCATTTGATTGCAGTGAATAAGGAGCTGTTGTCTGGTGTATAATACCAGACTCTATACAGAATTCCTCGAAGGGGCCATCAAATTCTCCCCCACGATCGCTCCTTACCATTTTAATTTTCTTGTTGAGTTGATTCTCAACTTCACTTTTATATTGCTTAAAAGCAATAATTGCTTCATCTTTACTATTAAGTAAGTATACATAACAATATCTACTGCAATCATCAATAAATGTAATAAAGTATTTCTTATTACCCCTAGACGGTGTAGATTTCATGTCACATATATCAGTATGTATTAAATCTAATAATTCGGTTGATCTTTCAACTAATTTAAAAGGTAATTTCGAAAATTTTGATTCAACACATACTTGGCACTTATCATTTAGACATTCAAATTTAGGTAATAAATCTAAATGAATTAAAGTCTTAATTGACCTTAAATTAACATGTCCTAATCTATTATGCCATAAATTAGAAGACTCAAGCAAGTAAACAGAAGTAGTAGTATTATTAATAATATCAGAATTGTTTACAGTCATCACATTCAGTTTGAAAAGGCCCTCACTAAGGTAGCCCTTTCCTACATACACATCATTCTTAGTAAGTACAAACTTATCGGAAACAAATACAAGTTTAAAGCCATTCTTGCTTAACAGAGATCCAGAGACTAAGTTTTTGCGAATATCAGGCACATGGAGCACATCATTCAGTGTCACTATCTTGCCAGATGTCATCTTCAAAGCCACTTTTCCCACACCTTCAACTTTTGAAGTAGATGAGTTACCCATATAGAGTTTCTCACCATTATCAGTAGGAGTATAGGAGGAGAACATCCCCTTGTTTGAGCAGACATGTCTGGTGGCGCCAGTGTCCACCCACCATTCCTTGGTGTCTCCAATAAGATTGCATTCCATCACCACTGCTGCCAGATTCAATTCTTCAACCTGATCAGCAATATCAATCATATTGGCTTGAGTGCTCTTCTTCTTCTTATTGAACTCTTGTGGCTTCCTCTGATCTTTCTTTTGTTCCTTCTTACAATCCCTTGCACGGTGGCCAGGATTCCCACAATTGAAACAGTTGCCTTTGAACTTATTGCCCTTTCCTTGCTTAGCATTTCCATCTTCAGAATATTTCCTCTTCTTTGACTTAGATCCCTCTTCAACTACATTAGCCTTGGAGATCATAGGGTTGTTGCCATTCCTCTTGTCAGACATCTTATTGTCTTCTTCTATTCTCAATCTGGTAACCAGATCTTCAAGTGACAATTCCTTGCGCTTATGCTTCAGATAATTCTTGAAGTCCCTCCAAGAGTTTGGTAATTTCTCTATGAAGGCAGCAACTTGGAAGGACTCACTAAGAGACATTCCTTCTGCATGAATTTCATGCACGATCACTTGAAGTTCCTCAACTTGACTCAAAACAGATTTGGAGTATTGCATCTTGAAGTCTAAGAATCTGCCAAATATGAATTTCTTCAAGGCAGCATCCTCAGTTTTATACTTCTTGTCCAGACTTTCCCAAAGTTCCTTACTGGTCTTCAGGGTACAGTAAACATTATACAATGAGTTGTCTAGAGCATTGAGAATATAATTCCTGCAAAGGAAGTCAGAATGCTTAAAAGCATCAATGGCAGCAACCTTTTCCTTGTCAGATTGTTCTCCCTCATTCAGTGTGGGAGCATCTTCCTTGAGGAAACGGTCCAGACTCAGTGTTGTCAAATAGAACAACATCTTCTGTTGCCAGCGTTTGAAGTTTGTTCCATTCTGTTTTTCAGGCTTATCAGCATGCATTGGAACAGAGGCATTAACATTGGCATTGTTTGTACTTACACTAGCCATTTCTGTTACACAAACAGAATCCGAAATTAATCACACAGATTAATTCGTCACACAGTAATTAAAACAGATACAGTATATATAACGAAAAATAAAATATATTGATCACAGGTTCAAAACACCGACGTTGTCTTAAGATTGTTATTGAAGACAGAAGGTGATATTAAATCACTATAGCCTTGAACCCATGTATTGAACAGAAGGGGTAGATGATCAGAGTTATCACTGTGCAATAATAAAAATAAGAACAGACTTACTTGTAGTCAGAATACAGAATTAGACAGAAGTATGTATGTAGGAGAAGATTAAATCCGAGCCCACAGAACGTGTCTCCTTAAGACAATTTGCCCCCTCACTGATGCCTAAGGTTGATGGACACTTGTCTCCCAGGATAGAACGGATTTCGTCTGAAGAATGGTGGCATTACCAATCAACAGCCCAAACGAACACAACAGTATGCCAGAGGAATTCACACCGGAGGATGAACAACAGTATGCAATACTGGAAGAACAAAAATTCCGGCAGAGTTTAAGTGCAGGAAAAAACCGGATCGAATTTCTGAATGTGTCAGTGTCTATTTATAGACACTGACCGGTCACGATGAACAGTCGCCGGCGGCGAACTGCCGTGTCTGACGGCGGCGAACGGGTGTGACCGGTGACCGTTCCGACGAACAGGTACAACCGGTGACTGGTTCGGCGAGCAGACACTACCTTTGACCGGTTCGCGAAAAGGAAGAACCGGTTCGGTTCAAAAACCGGCGGGTGGGTTCGAATTTTGGAGGGAAGCAACGTTTGAACAAAAAATTATTTAATAAAAAATTATTTTTAATACACACAACCGAACCGAGCCGAGCCGGCCGGACGGAGGCGGCGGCGAACCAAAGCCCACCTATCTCCTCCCCCTACATAAAATATGTAGTGACCCAAGGGCCAATTAAAGAGATGGAGGTGGGAGCTTATATACTCTCCCACTTTCTACCAATTGTCCAGTGTGGGACTTGTTAAACAACCCACACAACTCTTCATCTTCCCTTTTCTCCTTTTCTATATTAACCCACTTCTTATTCATAACCAATGGATCATTGTACATTAATCTTCTCATTAATTCCAACAAAATTAATAGGCTTAATAATTTTCCATGCAGAAAACAATGTGATTTTATATTTGTAATGAATGATGAACTGATTTCTCACTCATCAAATTTAAAATTCAAATTTGAAGAGTTTTGTAATTTTGTAATGATTGCTGAACTCTTTTCCCACCTATCAAGTTAAAAATTCAAATTTGAAAAGTTACTAAAAGTGAAAAAATTAAGAAACCATTCATTAGCTTATTTGCGTAAGTATATTTTAGTACGCACAAAGTTAACTTTTATATATATATATATATATATATATATATATATATATATATATATATATATATATAAGCATATATTTAATGCATTGTATAGAGTGAGCATTTAAATTCTATTCAACCCACTTGTATCCAATGGCTCACATTACTAGAAAATCAGAACCCTTAGATATAAGTGGGATCAATGGACAAGATTGAGAGTGTAACTTACACTGGTGTAAAATGATCCTATATATATATATATATATATATATATATATATATATATATATGTTTGTGTATATATATATATGTATATATATTATATATATATATATATTTTTGCGATGAGAACAAAGATAAATTATGGTCTTGTAACAAAAACATCAAATGCTCCCAGACTCTTGTAATTGTTGTAAATCATCGTAGAAGATTTAAAACAATGAGATTTAATTTTTTTTATGTATTGAAGACTTACAAAATAAAATTAATTTTATCTATTTTAATATTTTTTAAAACTTTAAGATATGAAGATTATTTCCAAAAAAATTATTTTTAAACTAATTTTCCAAAAATTCTAAAAAAAAAAGAAGAGTTAAAAGAAAATATAAAGAAATAGATTATTTCATCTCAAATATTATATGAAATTTTGTATCCTTTGAAGTTTGAAGATAAAATTAGTGGATGCATGGTTTTCCATTATTTTTTCACTAAAAAATAATCCTTAATTATGTTATTTGAAACATAAATAAACTAATTCAAATTCTTTAAATAAAATACAGTGGTAACTTTAGCTATTACTCACCCTTGATAATTGTCTTTTCTTATCTTTTTATTTTTCAGATTGTGGAGCTTTTCTCTATTATATGACTATTGCTATTAATAAAACCATAAACAATGTATTTAAATAAAATTAGCAAATGGCAACACATTAGCTATTACTCAAACATTTCTTTAAATGCATGTCATCTTTTATTATATGACTATTGCTATTCCATAACAATTATAATAAACAATGGTCCTTATTGAAAACGGTATAATAAACAATTGCCACTAGTATATAAAAACCTATTTAATTTTTCTTCATCTTTTGAATTCATGCATTGGTATATAAAAACGTGTTATATTCTAGGAATTATGCACAATATAAGATAAACGATATATTGCAAGAATAAAATAATGCAAAACATTAAGCTTTCATTGGTAATTACTAAACAAACAAAGATAAAATGAAGGTTTTAGAAAATGGAATGGCAATATCAAACTCGAACTGTACCTTTTTTTTTTTTTTTTTTTTTTGGTAAACCGAAATGCACCCTTTAAAATTAAGGATGTTTTGGTTCAAGAGCAGATATAATGTTTGAGAAGCGAAAATATTTAAGGAAATATTGTATTTGTTTAGAGTGACCGTTGAGATTCAATTCAATTCAAAAGACTCTAATTGAATTTTAAAAATATGAAATAATGTTATTGTTTAGAGTTAGAGTTTAAATTCATTTAAAAAAAAATCTATTTTTATTTTTAAAAAATCCATTTAATTTGATTGTTTTCTATTTTTAAATTTGAAATCCCCTTATATTAGATAAATTAGTTGGTTGAACTTGCAATAATTAATATGTTAATTATTTATTTTCTTTGATAAACACACTAATAATTAATTAATAGTTTTTTTATAACAAAAGTCAACGCAATAATCAATAGAATAATACATTAAGTTGGTACAATATTTTAATGTTTATAGGAATCTTAATTTACCATTAAGACTCTTCATATTTTCCATAACTCTTAAGTCCTAAATATTTATGGATTCAATTATGACGTTTCAAGTGGTTTATTTATTAGCCTTGTCCATTCCAACGCACAAAGCAATAAATTATTTTGATGATTAACATTTTCCTAAATCCCTATTAGTGTCAAAAGACCTGTATATTTACTTGATGGTCTTATGAATACTAAAAGACAATTGGGAACACATGCACATGCCGCGCATTTTGTTTTTCGACAATTACAAAAATAACGATGCAGTAATTCCATTCACTGCTATAAGCAATCCGTTCGTTAGTGAGACTTTTAAATTCCCAAAGCTATTAAAAAAGAAGAAGGAAGAACCAACAAACTAAACTTTATTGACAATTGCTCAAAAGAAATCAACAAATAAATAAATGAAAAAAAACAATTTATTCCAATAACTTTTCACATACTAACATCATCAACCGTCAAAATTGTAAAATTTCTTTAAATAGTTCTATCCAACATTAAAATTTATTTTGTTTTATATTTCTTGAAATAATCAATTTTTATTTGTTACAGAAAATAAGAACCCTAAACACAACACAATCACGAAACCCTGTCTAACAAAATGTTAAATTCTTATATAAGATGCAATCGTGAAGTTTCTCCATCAATTACATGTTCCTTTTCTGCAGCAAAATGCATCCATGTACAACACGAAGACCCAAAGTCTCAAGAACTCATGTATTTTTTTTGTAGTGGGGCAAAAGAAGACACAAAACCATCTTCATCAGCGTCATTGCAATTCCCTGAAGGTGTTGAGAAAGACAAAGAGATAAGCCATAATTTCGCGTTCATTGCAGATTTGACTATAAACGCACTGAATTCATACTCAAAACGTATGTGTTCTTTAAGATGTTATTCTAAAAGATAACCCTACAAAAACATGTCATAAAAGATTGTCATCAAAAATTTAATAACACCACGAAACCTCAATGTAACAACACGAAAACTCAATAATGCAACACACAAACAATTTCATAAACCCTATTGAATTAATGCAAGCATAAATAAATTGAACCCTTCACAGCAGAGCAACATAATCTCCCTCGAACAACATGAAAGACGTTGAATATGTAAATAATCATTCACAGTAGCACGAAACCTTCCGCCCTATAAAATGAAGAAATGAGAATTAGTATAAAAAAATGAAAATGATTCTGTTGAAACTAAATCTTCGAATATGTTAATAAAGAAATCGTGAATTATACGAATAGTACAACCCATACAAAAATGAACAAAGAAAAAAAAACCGTAAGCAAGCCAAAAAAAAAGAAAAAAAGATGTGGTTCATATTCAAACGTACGTGTTCTTCAACATTGATTTAGCTCCAAAAGATAACCCTACAAAAATATGTAATAAAAAATACTTCATCATAACAACGTTTGTTAATAAAGAAATCGAAAATGATATTAATAAAACAACCCCTACACACACCAACGCAGAAAAAAAAAGCAGGCAACCCAAAAAGAAAAAGAAACAACACTTCCCCATTTATACAAACACCCAATGCGTTAATTTGGTGAAACACCATTTGATGGAATAAATGTCTTTTTTGAACACAGCAAAACTAATAAGTCCAACATTTTCCAAGGTAGGAGGTAGTGGGGTTTTGTTGCATTCAAAATCTGAACCATAACAAAAGCTGCACTATTTTCACGAAAATGAATTAATAACAATTTTAATTTAAAATAATTTCAAATTAATAACAATTTTAATTTAAAATAATTCAAAATATTTCTAAAAGAGGAAAATATTTAAATTTAAGTAGTGTGAACACAAACTTGAGAATGCATGAGAAATCGACACGTCAGCAAACTTGCTAACAAATGATTTTGCTTTAGAATATATATATAGATACCAATATACTTATTGCTAAGGACTCACGAGGAACTAAATTCTCCATAACATAAGCAATGTACCTTCTAATACGAATTCCAATCGAGCTACACATAAAAATACATGTATACATAGCACGTAATAACTTAATATGGTCGCTCTCCAACATAATTGCCGACAGGGTCATAGTTACAAGTCATGAAATATTCATTTTCTTAATTTTCGTATGCGTGATCTATGTAGCACTGATACCGACACGGGACACGTGACACGATACGACACGACACTCCGACACGTTAATTCTAAAAAATGTTAGATTTCGACACGTTAGGACACGTTTTGATATTAAATAATATTTTTAATTTATGTAGTGTATATTATGTTTCATATTTAGCAATTTAACAAAAAATTTAATCTAAACTCATAATATTCATAAATTTTGCAAATAAACATAAGATGTCGCAAATATTTATATTAAACTCAATAAAATAATAATCGTAATCCAACAAATCTAATAGTTAAAACTAAAAATTCAATGCAACACAATCTTTAAACCTTTTCTTGAATTTCAATAACGCGTGTTGGAGTGTCGGGGAGTGTCGGAATGTCCGAGAGTGTCGGGAAGTGTCGGACACGACACGTCAGAGTTTCTGAAGTGTCGATGCTTCATAGTGCGTGACTTCACCTTATATTTTCGTTGCAGTTTATTTACGTACCCCACTCTAGTAGTTTTTTACCACCACAAACATATTGGACTAAGCCCCAAATTGTGGTATGTGTGGGTGGATGTGAACCGCGAAAACTTTGATCGTATCCTCTAAGTTATATTTTGAAGCCCAGATCTCTTTTTGTTAATCAAACCTTGAATTTAACAAAAGCTTAAGCCCAATGAATAGAGAGGTAACAGCACATGTCGAAGATAGAAGCTGCAGCTTTAATTTCATGTGTATTATAGAGTGGAACTTGGAACAAAGACATGACATTGAAATTATTTGAACAGGGGTTTACATGATATTGAACTTGGATGTCGTTGACCCTGTGATTAGTTGCAAGAGTTCATTTTAGGCCCACAATATACTATGTCCTCTAAAGAAGTGATTTCTGCTTTGAGTCTTGCCATTTTTGAAGCTAAAAAGAATCTGGCCAAGAATTTTGTAGCTAAGTCATCCCAGTTGGTGATGCTTCCTTGAGGGTGTGATTGCAGTCACCCTCTTGCTTCTTCCTTCAGTGAGCATGGAAATAGTCTGAGCAAGATGGCGTCACGTGAGACTCCATTCATCTTCAATGTGTCACAATACAGTAGAAAATTTTCAAGATGAGTGTAGGGATCTTCTGAGCTTCCTCCGGCGAACTGGTCCTTTTGAATTAATTGTAGTAGTGCCGGCTTGAGCTCGAAATTGTTAGCGTCCACGTTTGGCCTGATTATGCTTGCCGTCTGTGGAACTCGAGCATGAGTCATGTAATCTCCCAATGTTCTCGGAGGTTGTGGAAGAACTCTAGTTCCCCGATTATTCCCCAACAAAACATGCATTAAGATCGAGAATTATGAAATTGGATAATTACCTCATGTCTATTCTTATTCCTATTCCTAGACCACATGGATTATGATAAATTTATCAAGTAAAGGTTAATGCACCAACATCCCTATTGTCATATAATTCCCCAAAATCATTCTATAAGGAGCAAACTCATAGAAAGCATTAAAGAAAGATAAATTTATTCAAATATAAAAAAAAATAATTCAGAAATAAATTAATTCATAAACATGAAGATTCAATTGGGTTACATCTTCCCCTAACTACTTAAAAGAACTAGCCATACATGGCAAAATCAAGAACAAATGAAGATATAAAAGCTCCCCCAAACTCCATAGGTGATTGGTGAATCTTCAATATTTCTAGTGAAAACTTGACATTGATCCGTCTCCGCCGCTCACGAACATGAAGCGATGAATCTTCCGCGTTCCTTCTGCCTCCAAGTACCAAGAGCTTTCTTCCAATGTGCCAAGAATGATTAATTCTGACCCTAAATGAGTTTTTAAGGGTAAAGAATTCGTATCCTAGTAGAATACTTCGTATGAGCCTAAGTTGGATCTTTCAGGGCGCTTAAGCCTCAAGTTGGGGGCTTAAGCCCCTAAATTTAATGTATCAGATTTCGCGTTACGCCCTTAAGCGCGCTCCTCGAGCTGAAATTTCCTTCTTGTAGCGCGCTTAAGCCCTGAGTTGGGGCTTAAGCGCCCATAAGTAGAGGCCATTTACGTTTTTAGGGAGCTTAAGCTTCCAATTGGGGGCTTAAGCTTCCTCTCTCCCGCTCCTCATCCCTCATTGATATAAATATTAACATTATAAACATAATTAATTTTTAATATATAAAATTATAAATAATTCAATTATTATTTTATAAATTTATCAAATTATTACTATCTATGGTAAATTTGACCATTCGAATTTGAAATAATTCTAAATAATAAATGATGCAATGAATTTAATGTTAATTAACAAAATAATAACAGTGATTTACGATCCTAATTATCTTATATTAATTATTATTTATGATTCTATTTAATATTTATATGACATGGGAATAATGGGAGAGAAAATATGATTTAAGATTGAACGGTAAAAAAACAAAAAACCAGTACTACGTTCTGTTTCTGTACATTATAAAAAAGGATTTTTGTTTAAATTGAAACTAATATAAAGAGTTCAAAAGAAGGGGAAAGAAAAAGAAAAACCAGTTTTTAAATTACAATTATTAATAATAAATTTGACATTTTTAAATTTAATTATATAAATTTTAAAAGGTCATATTAAATTAATTATAATTATTGCTGATTTTAATTATAATTTGACCTAATGAATTTAATATTAATTTTTAAAATAATTATTGCTGATTTTAATTATTGTTGTGTTGTTTAGGGTTTCTTAGAGGGTGTATTGGATTAGAATTTTAAAAGATTTTCTTGAGATAAAAAATCTTACGGATTTTAAAAGACATTTTAGAATTAGAGGGGTTTCCAGGACTTTTTTTAAAAGACTTTTTTTTTTACGATCAATATTTTATAAGATTGAATTTTAAAGGACAATATGAATTTATAAGATTTTGAAAAATCATATGAATTTTTAACACACAATCAAAATTAATGAAAGGTATTTCTGTAATTTTAGGTGAATTAAGGAAGTGTGTCAGTAAAATATATATGATAAAAAAATAAACAAAACTACAAAAACACCATTCATTAATTCACCTGGAATTACATAAACACCATTCATTAATCAAAACGACGTAGTTTTTTGAGTAGCTGTAGTAACCTTTAAAGTGGTTGTAGAAATATTTACCCCCAAACACACACACATATATATAGGGATAGAATATTGTAACAACCAATTAGTGTTACTACCAATCAATTTCACCGTTAGATCGATTATGTTGATCAAGCGATTATATTTATTTCCATCTTTGTAGGGTTATGATTCCCTCTATTTAATGTGAACGCATCAAATATGGGAAATCATAACCATACAAATATGAAAATAAATATAAAGTATTAAATATGAGAAATCATAACCCTTCAAAGATATAAATAAATATAATAGTTGGATCAATATAATCGATCTAACGGTGATTTTTTATTTATTTATTTGTAAATAACGGCGAAATTGATTGGTAGTAACACTAATTGATTGTTACAATATCTTATCCCTAATGACAATATACTTCTTTTGCCTTATCTGAATTATGATACGTAGTTTATAAGTGCCTCCAAATATAGAGAATATTTTTTTTCAATTTATATTTAATTAAATCATTATTAATTATAATAATGGGATACTTTTTTCTTGAGTTCAAATATTATTTATAACATTTTTTATACGAGGGTTGGTGCATAATTTTTAAATTTTTTTTTTTGTGCATGATTGGTGCATAATTCTGAATTGTAATTGTAGTGCTTCAATCAAACAGAATCTTCTATTTTAACACTAGACAATCATAGAGAAAAAAAATGGCAGATAATCTGTTAAGAAAGTAAATCCTGACTTGATTAGCCTACACCCGTATTAACAACACAGATCTCATTCTCATCAAGTCTCTTATGCTAATTATCCCAACGTTGGAGTTTACATTGATTAAAATATTAAAATTATTACACACTATTCAATCAAAGATAATAAAAATGGCAACCCTGAAATTATGTTAGAATTGAATATTCACAGAGACAACCATACTTGTGTATCTAAAAAAAAACTTTTCTTTTCTATTCTTACTTTGTTGCTGTTTCTCTTTTTTCTCTTGATCTAAATTTCATACTAACTATCAAAGGCTATTCATAAGCTATAAAACTGACCAACACAACTCCGCACATAATACCCTCATTACTTTATAATTGATATAACTGACTCATTACTTTATAACTGACATAACTAACTCTTTAATATTCTAACTGACATAACTGACTCATTAATAAAAAACGGACATTTACACGCCTACACGCGTGAAACACAGTCAACAACACAGATCTCATTCTCATAAATTCTCTGATGCTAGGGTTTGCCTTATATATACACACACTACGTTGACATCTCTTCCAATCAAGCAAGCAGCAAAGCATTCTCTCCTTGCTCAAATCTCCATAGCCACACCAAAATGAGTCAGTCCAGTTCTACACGTTCTATGAGCATGATGTGTTTCATCACCATCAATGTTGCCCTGTTTTTGTTGCTTGTTACAACCACCTGTGCTAGGGTCCTAGACCAAGATCAACAAATAAGCTTTCCAGAACAATTCTCAATTCCCGAGAATGTTTACCCAGACCAAGAACAAGAAAGAAGCTTTGCAAAACAGTTTCTGATTCCTCATAATGCTGCTCGATCCAAGGTCAGAGTGCCACCATTGGTGTGGAGCGCAAAACTAACACGCTACGCACAGTGGTATGCAAATCAGAGAAGCAATGATTGCGCCCTTGAGCATTCCAACGGGCGATACGGTGAGAACTTATTCTGGGGTGGCGGCGTTGGGTGGACCCCAACACAAGCCGTTAAGCTTTGGGCCGAAGAGGATCAATTTTACAATTACGATCTTAATTCTTGCGATGAAGGACAAATGTGTGGTCATTATACTCAGATTGTGTGGAACACCACTAGGAAGGTTGGCTGCGCGAGCGTTACCTGCTCTGGTGATAAGGGTACCTTCATCACTTGCAATTATCATCCTCCTGGCAACTACATTGGAGAAAGACCTTACTGAGATTCCCTCAAACCCAAAAGTGGAGTAGCCAGTCACATAATTCAACAATGTGATATGTTTTCTGGCTGACTCATTGTCTATTTGCCTTGTGGTTTTAAATCGTTCACGACTGTCTTATCTATGTCATTATCGTGTGGTTTACTCCCGTACCAGTTTGATTAATAAAATGATTAATTTATATACTTCTCTATTTATTTTTTTTGGAATATTTATTTTTCAAGGCTTCGTAAATCTTGACTATATATAGTATTTGGAATCAATATGGGTGGTAAAATTGATTGAGATCCGTTATTCATCCCGCTCGACATGACATGCCAAAATGCATTGCAAAAATAACCCGAATTATTATCACATTGTTTTACGGGGTGATTTATCTGTTAATCCCTGTATTTTTTTTGGTCCAAAAAAAATATTGAAATTTCTTATAATTTATGCTTTCTTGCAATTTTAATATTTTAAAAAATCAAAATTTTAATTTTTGCTTTCAACTCATGCTCTGTGACTCATGACGTACATGTCGTAATCCAATGTTAATTTTTGACTCGTAAATAAATAAATGTCATTTCAAATTAAATTTAGTATCCAATGTTAATTTTTGACTCGTAAATAAATAAATTAAATTTAGTATCCAATGTTAATTTTTGACTCCTAAATAAATAAATGTCATTTCAAATTAAATTTAGTTACGGATCAAACCTTTATACATCACGAATCCAACCCAGTAATACGTTTTGCCATCCCATGGGGCTAGATTTGTGTCGTGCTAATAAGTACTAACCGTGGGCTGTGTCATGGCAGACCCCTCTTGATATTCTTAACTCCTAAGTTCTGTCTTGACCAAGTTACAATGATTGATCCCATTTAATTACATCCCCACTAAATATGTTGTTGTAATTTGCGAGCTCAATTTTATTTTGGATGCTCGTAAAATTATTATACGCTTATGTTTTTTTTTTTTTTTTTTAGTATAAATCTCCATTCAACCTCATCGGATCACTTTTTTTTGGTGTATCCCGAAAGCTATTTCCCATTGGAATAATTGATGCATTGAGATTCACTATCAGAAAAAGGATGAGACTAATCTCCTATTCGAGGAGAGAAACACGTCCTCTGACCCCAAAAGATTTTTTAATAATTTGCTTGAGATAGTGTTTGAATACCTGACTCAAGCAAACTGTTGGAAACACTGAGCTACTTTTGGGGTTAATATACGCGTATGTTTACCACAATGACTAAAATGCTGTAATGTATACCGTAATATTCTGATCTACATTTTATTTTCTAATTTATACCTTTTTTCTTTTGGTGAAATCTAATTTCTACCTTTACTGAAATTAAGTATACATTTACTTAAAAAGGAAATAGAAGAAGAAGAACTTGAGTATATGTCATAATCGCTGTGGTGCATACAAGCTACCAATTTTCAATAAAAACTGTCACGTCTGTAGCTATACTTTGCATATTGCAGTCTGCAAACCCAACTCCTACAAGGAGGACTTTACTTTCAAAGTCGTAATAACATCTTTAGTTACTAATCTCGATCGAGAAGCTTTTTTTGGAGAGGAGATTCATGTAAATTATATTAATTTTCTTTTAAGGCTTAAAGAGATTATTCTCACATCAAAAAAATAATTATGGTTGAGTTAAGAAATAGAGATTTAGGCCCCAGAATCAGACAATCAATAATAAAAGAGACTAAGAGACAGGGATTCATTGTCATCTTTTATGGGATATAGCATGCTTGTATACAATATACGTATAACACAGATGTTGACTCGATTAGAGAATTTGAAAATGCGGTCACTGAATAAGCAGTTTAACTCCGGTCAAGGGTTGAGCTAAAAAATATCAGCTGTAGCGGCAAAAATGGGTCAAATCATTAGTTAAAAGTTATAAAAATGTTTACAAAAAAAAAAAATTATATAAAAAATACTTTATATTTTTATTAAAGCTGAACTTAAATGTGATATCTCATACAATATGAATGTCAAAGCCAAAAACTTTTGTAAAGGAAATAAAATTAAAATATATAATTTTTCTTATAGGAGAAAAAGTGTATCATTTTAAAGCACACAAAGTTGTGTTATTTTAAGTGATAGAAAAAAGATAAATTATGGGGGAGAGAGTGGAATTTTTTTTTTAAAAGATGTGAGTCTCACCTCTTAGTGAGAGTGAAAGAATGTATCCTTTCTTATAAAATATAATTATTTTCATTAAAAAAATAGAGATGGTGCTCACATGCAATTAAATATCGGTACGAGTGTTTATAAAAAATAAAATAAAAATATCGGTATGAATTTTTTTATTTTTTATTTTTTATTTTTTATTTTTTAATATTTTAAAGTTCAAGTGAGGTTAGACACCGGTATCCCACTAGGGTCAGGGAAGATCTCCCAACTTCTTTGAGAATTTTTGAAATAGATTACATATCACCCACTAACAAAGTCATCACATCAGCCGCTTTCGTAGCTCAGTTGGTTAGAGCACCCGTTTAGTAAGCGGGAGGTCTTGAGTTCAACTCTCAACGAAAGCATGTTATATTGCTATTATTATTTTTTTACCAAAAAAAAAAAGTCATCACATCAGCCAACGAGATTTGAATCCACGCCCTTAAGGGGTATGGACCAAACGCTTAGCCAACCGTGCCCATCTTTGTTGGCAATATCGGTATGAGTTTTGTTACTGCAAGTATAATAATATGTATAACACAAAAATAAAAAAAATACTTACAAAGATATTTTATTTGAGTTTAGGGCCGATCCTCCATCCTAGTACTTACAATATGTAGACTAAATAAAATGTTGCACAAATTAAAGTAAAAAAAAAAAAAAAAAACTCTTTATGTTGGATAATATAATAAAACAATTATTTTAATATGAAAAGGAACCTAAAAGAGGGGAAGAAAAATAATTAATAAAAAAATGAAATTAAGATGAACCACATTTATTGGAATTGCACCCTTTATCTCCTCATTTTAGCCGCTACAATGGGACATAAATTGTAATAACTTTTTTGATAGGTTTGTTGCATTGTTTTAAAATCCTGCCCCGTCCCCGCGTTAACCTGGGTCAACCCTGATCCCTTCCCTCCGAGGGTTGGGGTCACAAGTTGGATTCTATATGCACATCGACTCCTCTGACCCCAAAACCCAGCCATGTTTCAGTGACTCCCGGATTAGAGGGGTTAAAGGGGATCATTGCATTTTTTTTTTTTTTAAAAATTCCGTGAAACAACGTCATTTTATTAAAAAATAAAATAAAAATGCTCGCAAACCTAAATCTTATCATTTTCTTCTCTCGCAGCGACCTAGACGTCTTCAATCTTCCCTCGCTGCCATAAATCTTCTAGAAAAGGTAAAAATTTACACATTCAGATGAAATCCTTATGGTCGTTGATGAAAAACAAAAACTCATTCTTACTTCCTTTTAATTTTCCTTTGCTCGGGACATTCTTAAAAGAGGCAGAACCGGGTCAGCATAGTAATCTCATTAACTTGTGGTTGTAATTAGTGAATTATGTTAAATATATTTTGAATATTTGATGATTGGTGATTTATTTTTTAATATTTTCATGTAGAATATATATATTTATATTTTTTTAATATATAAAACCAAGTCAGCGTAGTAATCCCGTAATCCCCGGTTGAACCCGTAATCTCATGTCCCCTGACCTCGGCTGGGTTGATGGCCGGGCCTGGTTTTTAAACACCGATTTGTTGTGTTTAATGTCAATGTGTTGGTTGAGCAAGGACTTTTGTACCGTTAAGCTGTGATTGTCCCAAATGCCAATGGTGGATTATTTGCAGCAAAAACATAGATTTCAAAACGAAAAACTAAAAACAATGCAGATAGATACTTTTTTATTTTATTTTATCAAAATAGAGAAAATTATACTGATCCCCTAATATAACCCCCTGACAACTTGCTATATACTGTAGATAAGATTGAAAATGTCGTTTTGGGACAAAAATCATGCTCGTAAAATTAGTATACTCTTATTTATTTTATTTTATTTTAGTATAAATCTCCATTCAACTTCATCGGATCACTTTTTTTGAGTACGTGTTTGAATATTTTCATTGGAATAATTGGTGCATTGAGATTCACTACCAGAAAAAGGATGAGACTAATCTCCTATTCGAGGAAAAAGCACGTCCTCTGACCCCAAATTTTTTTTAATAATTTTCTTGAGACAGTGTTTGAATACCTGACTCAAGTAAACTCTTGGAAACACTGAGCTACTTTTGGGGCTAGTATACGCTTATGTTTACCAATTACCACAATGACTAAAATGCTGTAATGTATACCGTAATATTCTGATCTACATTTTATTTTCCAAGTTATACCTTTTTTCTTTTGGTGAAATCTAATTTCTACCTTTATGAGTACAGGAAGATACGTAGTCTCAAATATTTCAGGGAATATATACATTAGTGTAATCCACAATATTATGGGTAGGTAAACTTTATTCATTTACGAAAGATAGGAAAAAAATGGATCTAAAAATGGACTGATTTTGGGGATATATATAAATTAATCATCAGTTGTCCACAAATTAAGGTAAATAAACAAGATTACCTGAAAAACTAGTCATATACATACAACTCGAGCCGGCATATTTGACTATCAGATATATTTCACATGGGAGGATAAATATTTTATTTCAGTCTCGACTCAACTAACCAACATAACCTCAAGCAGCAACGGTCCCCAACTAATGATACCCTTTACTTTCCTGTTACTTTTAACTTATTGTTTCAAGAACTAATTAATGATTAAAGCCAAACCCATAATCATTCCCACTTCCCACATATATATACTAGTGAGTACCCGTGCGAGCACGGAGGAAAATGATTAAAAAATTTGTTGGCATCTGTCGTCGTTTAATCGCTGAAAGAAAGAATTGTGTTAATATTTTGTGCTATTTAGGGAGGTGAAAAAGCTATAGAACTTTGTAAGTATCTACCACAAATAAAACTCTGCAATTAAGAAACATCAATTATTATGCAAATAAAAGATAGTTATATACTCAATTAATTGATTATTTTCATACACGGCAATGCATACAGCAGCAAAAGTGATAAGATACAAATTGTCCTACCAAAAAAAAATCATCAAAAAAATAGGAAAATTTCTTGCGCGCAATACTATCCAGAATAATTATAAGCAGCTATGGATGCGCTTAATCAACAATAAGATATGTTCATATAGAGCAATAATTATAAGCAGTTATGGATGTGCTTAATCAACAATAAGATATGTTCATATAGAGCAAAACATACAGCAGCAACAGTTATGAGATGCATAATGTCCTATCAAAATAGAAATGGTAAAAAAATGAGCCAAAGTTGTTGCCCCAATACTATCTAGCACAATGAACAACACCCTACAAAGCAAAAAAAAAAAAAAAAAACTTGAAAAATAAATTAATACGCTAAAAAAAACAATTATGAAAATGAAGAAAATAAACATTCTCATCTATATTAGTCTTCAATACTTTTCCTTGATTCAACAATACTACAAAATAAAATAAAATAAGACACATGACGACAAAAATTAAATTTTCTACTTATTATGAAGGAAATAATCAGACAAAATAAATACTTAAATCAGAAAACATATCAACACCCTTGTATAATAATAAAAAAATTTATCAATTTTTTCTTTCTTTTTTAATTGAGAGCTAATCAGCAGTAACATTCAGAGATAATTTAAGCACATACCAATTATATAATTCACTACAATTCTGCAGAACCAAAACAACAAAATTAATATCTCAAATACTTTCTTGTAGATAATGTGTATTGTATTTAATCTCAATAATATTTTAACTCTACCAATAATAATTTGGTGAAGAATATGAAAACACGTGCCCAGCCAGATGGGTCGGCCCGATTTTGACACTTATAACTGTCATCATTAAATTTATTGATCTTAACCACACAAAGACGGATTTGTTAAACAGTAAATATAAGGAATTGGTCGGTATTACTCATCAATTTGAAATATTTTTAATGTTATTTAATTTTGCGGGACGAAAAAAGAAAAAGAAATAAAGACGATATACAAAGGATACATCATAAATTGATTGATTTGTATTTGAAGATTTACAATTTGTATTCACAAAAATCAAAA
>JAVKPL010008110.1:0-32145 GCA_032173675.1 Gastrolobium villosum | reverse complement strand
AAACAAAAAAAACACAGAAAATAACTTTTTCCATAATTATTCTACAAAATAATTTTTAAGAACAAAAAAACCAAAACACAATCAAAGAGACTCTAAATTTCTGTTCTGGTCCTTTAATGATTTATAGAACATCATTTGGTCCTCATAAGATTATTGCATTGATTTAGTTGGTTGGTCCGCATTTTTTGATTTGTCACTGATAATGCATCAAGCTTGGTGTTATCACTTTTAGTCGTTGTGAATTGTGATAGTTTATTGATATAATGTTAGTGTTCTATATGACGACTTAGAACTTTCATCACCACTGTTTAGAGTATTGACATATTCTATAGTACAGACCATCAACTTCTTGGGTGTTTAGTGCCTTAATTTACAATTCCTGCAACTGAAATGTTTAGATTTTGATAAAGAAAAAGATGTAATTGCTGGTTTGAGTAGTATAACTGTAAGCGATTTGGTTGGTTGATGGATATTCATGTTACGGTTGCAGTTGCTCTTCTCCCGGGAATCATTTGAGAAAACCAAGGCTGCAAAGGAGTATGTTATTGCTGGATGGGCACCTAAAGTCAACGCATGAAGTAGCTCTAAATTATGAGGTTTATGAAACATCAGATATGTACTGTGACTGAACCTTGTTAAGAATTGGAAGGTGAACGTATCATGTTGAAGTGGGTTGCTTCCCTTTATAATAAATATGTGGTTTGTGGTGTGTTTATTTGTGATGTCATAGCATAGTTGTCAGTTGTCACTGGTGGTAGTGTTTATGTTCAATCCACTGGCTGGCTGAAATATGGATAAATTTATATAGAGTTTATCATCTATCATTTAATATGACCACAAAAAATTTCCTACAAAAAGAAAAATAAAACTTCGGCACGCAAAACGAATCTCTATAACATAACAGAATCACTTTTCCTACAACACAACTCTTATAAAACCCATTTATATAACTCATGAATAGCTTTAGATGTGAGAAAGTTTGAATTTCGCTATCATCCCCAGAACTTAAGTGCCTAGAGGCCGATGCTTTTGGAACAGTGATTATCTTGTCACGCATGTCAAAAAAATTACAATACTGTCATGCCAACAGTAAATTTTCTCAGAATGTCACGTGGCATAATTCACTATACTGTGTAGCGAAATATGCTTGCAAGTAATTTGTTACACAGTGTAGTGAATTATGCTTGCAAATAATTCGCTACACGAGCTGACGTGTCATAATTCATTACATTGTGTAGCGAATTTCGTCTGCAATATGATCACGTGTCATGAAATTATTGGCCATGAAATTGGCTACCAATGATAGCGAATTATGACATGTAGAAATCTGATAAAAAATATTATTCACGTGAAATTTGGATAAATTTTTTTGATAAAATATGATATTTTAATCATTGTTTCGAAGCTTTTCGCCAATTAAAATCTCTATTCAATGGGGGCACTGATATCTTCTGAATATGGCTAGAAGATATCTGCGGTTAACTTTTCAAAAAAAACAAATCGTTGTTTCGCTCGTGATCCCATGGATGGAAATGGCCTGGTACGCACTCAGCCTGGCTTGGTGTCCACTTCTGTACTGTACTATCCAAAATAGCTGACATATTACTGGTACTATTTGAGAAAATAATGCTATCTCTACAATAAAAAAACATGGCTCTAGAATTAATTCTCACAATAAACTTAATTTTGATGCCTTGAGATTTATCTTTGGTAGAATGAGAGAAAATGCAAACTCCTCCTATGTATGTGTGCATCACTCATTGCTTTGCGACTAGTACGGTTCAGGGTGGGTTCAGAATTAAAATTTTAAATCTATTCCTAAATGATATTGAGGATGATTGAATATATATATATATATATATATATATATATATATATATTTTATTCTGCAGAAATATTATTCTCATAAATAAAATATAAAATATTTTAGATATTTAACAAAATATCTTAGATATTTACAATAAAATATCTTAGAAATTTTAAAAAAGTAATGATTATTTTTTAAGATTTTATAAAAGTAAGTGATTAGATTCCTTAGATTATTATAAAAGTAATGATTAAGATTCTTTAAAAAAAAATTAAAAGTAATGATTAGATTCCTTATATATTTATAAAGGTAATGATTAAATTTCTTAGATTTTTTATTAAAAGTAATGATGACATTTTTATTTTTTTTTGAAATTGTGAGAGAAAAAAGAAAGAAAGAGGAAGAAGAAGAAGAGAAAGAAAAAATGAAAAAGAAGAGTGAAGGTAATATTGGGAGTAAATAACTCATTCCGTTCTTTACTTTTAAAGTTGATTTTTAGATATTTTAGAAAGTTATATTAGTTCTGTTGTTATCTATGTTATGTTTAAAGTTGGTATTTTAAAATTATTTATTTAAAAGTTGTGAAGATGTTGTTAGTTTGTTACTCTGTCAAAATTATTCTATGAATTCTTTGTACTCTTTTACTTTATTTTCTATATTTGGCTTTGTGAATTTGATGAATTTACTTATTTCAAACGTGAGAATGATCTTGAATCAAATTTATAGAAATTAAAGATTTTCTTTGGTACTAAATGAATACTAATAGAATATGTAATCTTTTACTAAATGATTTTGATGTGATTGATCCACGAGGGGATCAAAATGTTTATAGGATAAGGAACGCATTACCATGGCTTGAGCTCTGCCATACAGAACCTTTGACATACAGAACCCACAAAATTTAGACACTCCAGAATTAAGCATTAGTCATTTCAGTTAAAGATTACACGTCCCTGTATATATTTGTATACAGAAACCTACAAAGTTTGGGTATATGTTGAATGAAGAACCCACAAAGTCTGTGCTTATATTTATTATTTATGATATTATTTTCTTATTATAAATTTTATTTTGTGAGAATTATATTTTTCATTAAAGTGGTTGGATTGGTTATAGAAAACCCCAATATTATTGATATTTATCTAACGCGTGTTTACTTTTATGCTAACCTTTTCGGAGTAAACATGCAGTATGTGTAGCTTTGGAGTAGGATAAAACATTATGGTTAAAGACTTTGAAGACTATACGGAGTTCAGTGGAGTAAATTAATAGAAAAAAAAATGTTTTTTGATTTCTGTATAATTAGATTTTTAGAATATTTTGTTATATGTCTTATTTCATATCTGTTGTGTTAGAATTTCATTATAATTCTCATTCTCTTATTTAAAATAAAATTTAAGAATTAATGTGATATCCCCTATGCTAGTATAAGTTATAGAGGATGTTACATGATACATACAATAATAATATTATTAGTACTAATAAAATAAAAATATATTATACATTAAATAAATTATAATATTATTAAATATTTCTTCATAGTTGAAGGGACAAAACAAATATTGATTTATCACCATGATTTTATGTTTTTATAAAAGATTTTCATCAAAATAATTTTACTAATATTCCAAACACTTTTATGTTTTTATGATTTCTTTTACATTTTACAAGTTTTTATCTTCCTTTTGATTTTAAGTAAAATTTCGATTTTAACTATCTTGGACAAGACACTAGAGAAATGGACATGGGGAAGTTCACAATAAGACTCGTGAAGATCAGCATGGAAAAAGAGTGGATCTGGCGGGTTTCAACCTGCATGCTCTCATTGCATGTATCTAGTATTGTATATTCAATAACTGAAACGTCTCGTGGAGGCCTATTCAAATATTCTTATCATTAAAACTTATAAAATTAAGGCTTTTTTAATATACAAAATAATATAATTTTTTGGACGTTTTACATATTTGTACAATAAAGTATGTATATTTTTTTAATTTATTAAAAATGAATACATAAATTTGATTGATATTTTTCTAAAATGAAAAATTAGAAAAGACAAAAACATGAAATAAAAAATTAAAAGAAATTTTATAATTAATTAGAATAAAAAATGTAAAAACATATAAAAAAACACGAAATGAAAATAGAAGAGCTTTTATATACAATAGATAGATAAAAAAAGATAACACACTATGTGAAATCAAATTACAGGCTGATATGGCATTCTTTTATTTGCGAAGTTGTGGATAACCTATCAATAGCATTTACAAAAGCTAAGATTCATGGGGTGCTTTAATAAAAGGATTTTATATTTCTCATATTAAATGAGAATTGAAATTTCATGTTATAGAGATAAAAAGCATGTGGGATCCATGTGTTAGAAAAAATTAGATGTAGGACCCATGTCAGCACAAAAATCAAAGGATGCGTAGAAAAATTTAAATTCTCATGTTAAATTAGAAATATAAAATCCTTAATAAAATTCCATAAAATAGTTACCATAATAATTAACAACCTTCCATGTAGAGGACCAACACCACGTACGAAACTAGTACAGAGACTATAGAGAGATAGTAGAGTAGCTAGGGAGAGCCTTTGCGGTTTTGGTTGGTTTCGTGGGACCCAAAGGTCAGATCGTTTTCAATAATAGATGAATTAGTCGTCTTCTGCATCTTTAGAGGAATCTGACTCTGATATCAACTTCTGTAGCATCTGACTTGTCTCTTCTTCCGACATTATTTTGTCCTCTTTACTCTTCTTCGACTTCATGTAAGGCTCAAAAAATTCCTTGTTTTCCTTCTCTAGCTCATTCCACACTGCATTTATTGATCCACGTAACCATATTATATTATATTATGTTTCGTAAATCATAACGTAATCACGTGCATACTTGTGTTTTCCTTGTTTGGTCGAATGTGTATGTCGCATGAGGTGGAGAGATATTTTTATTACCAAATTTTTCCACTGTCAATTTATTATCTGTTTAATCACCATTGGATCAATATTTTCTCTCTCTTCATAAATTTTTTAGCATTCTCTCTCTCTTTGATCCAATGATGATTAAATTGGTAGTAAGTTGTAGTAGAAAATTTTGATAGTCAAAATATCCTCCCTCATGTCACATATGAAATAATCAATTATAGTGTAAAGAATTAACTTAACACAAAAAGCTAAGTGGTGGGTAAGGGCTTTTAATGATTTACATTATTTTCTAACACTTTCCTTCAAACGATTTCTTTCAAACGAGAGTGCACCATACTTAAAGGATTAATAATGCACAAGCCTATCTACCTGTGTTAAGAAATTTCACAAGAGAAAGTCGAGAGCGATAATGATCGAATTCATAATACAAAATTTTGATACTATATAAAGAACCAATTCAACAACTTAAGCTAGTGTGTCAAAAGACTTTCGTAATAGGTGCAGGTTTAAAACTTGGTGTGTGTCCACAAAGTATAAGGTTTGTGTCTCTTCTATTATATTCCTTATTATATATTAGAATATATTCTTATCTTAAGCATCAATCCCATTAATTCCAGTTTGAAATATACAAAAACATCATAACTTAAAAAAGCTTTTCAATCTTAGATTGTTTAATAAAAAAGGCAAACATAAACAAAGAAACAATGGTGATTAGAGTGGTAGTGGAGTGGTAGTAGGAAAAATTTGGTAGTAAGAATATCCTACCCCATTTAATATATTATTGATATATTGGTAAATTATTATCACAAGTTTGATTAAAGTTCTCTATCCAAATCCCCAGCGTTTTTCTTGATTCAAGTGTACATGTCTATATGATCGATATTGAACAAGTTCTTTAATTTTTAACGTTTAACGAAAATATAAAGGATTCCTTAAATCTCATTAATATATAACATTCCATAAATCTCATTTGCAAAGGGGTTGCAAAGGGGCCACAGTGTGTCACATAGTGCGCAGTTCTCTTCAAATCTTGAAATGACTTATACCTAACATGCCTTCATGTATATAAAATCCCCTTGGATGAAGCAAGGAAATTGGTTGTAACTTTTAACTTGAGAAAGACTAACTTTACTAAAACAAGTAAGCAAAGACTCAACAATTAATTATATCTTTCAAATATTGATCTGTCTTGCAAATATTCAAAGTGAGTCATGAGCAAAGAAGCTTGGCAGCTGAATTTGTTTGGTAAACTTTCAATGTATTCCAACTGATCAAATTCATAGATAAAAATTAGGGGGTTTATCAAAAACTAGTATGAGACTACAGGAAAATATAACTAGATATTACTCAATTTTTCTCGATCATAGCATCTCATACTGAATTTCGCAGGCAAAGGAACACCGATTTTGCATGTGTTAGAGAATAATACAAATCATTAAAAAAGTCTTCACCCAACACCTTAAGATTTTGGGTTTAATTGATTTTTTTACATTGTATTCCTCACCGCCCTCCACTTGTGGGATTAAATAAGCATAAGATAAAATCAAAAATAAAAATTGAGCCTATGCAATATCCATGTTTCAAATCCTCTTACATAAGTGGGTGTGTTAGATAATAATATAAATCATTTAATTTTTTTTTACCTAATACCTTAAGGTTTTGGGTTGAAGTAGTTATTTATAGTATACGTGCATGCATTTTGCTTCTATAGATATAGGTCTTTTTGTTTTTTTTTTTGAAATATTCCAATCGGTTCATCGTTTCTTGACTAGTCCGATTCGGGATGAGTCCAAGATTAAGGCTTTAAACTCCTTCTAAATGTGGTATTGGGGAGGATCAAACACATATTTTCACTACCACTTGGTCAGTTTTTGTGTGCCAACTGAGCTACCACCACTTGATTATATATATATATATATATATATATATATATATATATATATATATGAGTAAAGATCATACCGGTGGATGTTATAATAGGATTAATATTTGCATGTTTAGAGAGTGCTTCCATGCATTCTTCCTTTGTCAAGTGAAAAATCAAGCACTTCTCGATCAGGTGCTGCACCTATATTTTGTACAAAATTGTCAACACATGATCTTGATTAGACTATTGTGCAAAACCCATCATAAATATGATTATGATCAACAGTCACCAAAAAAACCAAAGTGAAATAGATAGAATTTGAAGCAATACCATATGAATGTATGAAGCAGAAGAAGAAGAATCTCCCATGATCTATACTAGCTATATATATGCTACGTCTTTGTAATCTGCAACTAGCAAACTTTGTATTATGCAAAAATATAATACGCTAGGATACGATAGAAGTAGTGCAAATGTGAAGAAAATAGAGCACAATATAAAGTGGAGAAGAGATTGGGGTGGGACCAGGAGTCCCACGTGGGAAATATATGGTAATTGGCTGGGAGGAGATTAGAGGAGATTGTAAATGACCATTCTTTGTCTTGTACGATTACCATTAGGATTTAGGACAGCCCCCTCCACGTGATTTGTGGGACATCCCCACATACTAGTCCTCCAAACACACAAATCCACATCATCAATTGACGGCACATCCTTCCAGCATTTTCTTGAATACATTTAGGGGGCGTTTGGTTCGAGAGAAATTTTTGTTTTGCTGGGGAACTAATTTCGCTGGAATGTGATTGGAAATAATGTATTTCGGAAAATTTATGAATTTGTGTTTGGTTGACCAAAATTTTAACCGGAATATTTTGATAAGTTTAATGAGTTTATGTTTGGTTGATTGTGTAAAAGTAGTAGGAAAGAGGGTTATTTTACAAAAATGACCCCTTTACTCTTTTGTTTAAATTTATTATACAATATTTTAAGGATACTTTCGTCAAAAATCAAGCGCCTCGTTTTAGACTTTCCCGGGATCGAAAAAATTCCAAGTTTACAATGGACTTTCATTGCACTGTAGATTACACATGAAGTGATTTGTCGGCAAAACTTTGAACTCTGGCATCTCTCAATATTTCACGAACCAAACGTGGGATTCAAATGCCTGATAGCAAGTTATCCCGGGAAAAGCATATAAAGCCGTGAACCAAACGCCCTCTTAGAATAAAGTGTATGTCATTTTGAAGATGTAAAATTATGTTATTTTAATAAAGAGTAAGAGATAGATAAAGGAGGAAAGAATGTTGACAAATAAAATAAAGATATGGGTCCCACTTCTTTGTGAGAATGAAAGAATATAAGTTATGTCATTTAAAAGGATAAATAGTTTTCTCGTACATTTATAAGCCTTTCTGATTAATCATTAATATTAATTCTACGCCCATGCTTTACCTTTCCAGTTGCCAGAATCCAAAATGGCCACAAATCTTCACATGGCATTCAGTCATTGGTGCAGCACTTTGATCTTCAAATAATCAACTAAAATTGTGATTATGATTTATGATAATACACACAATAATGCGTTCATGATGTGAGGGAGGCTTTAAATTTTAAACCGATTATTTATTTTATTTTTGTGATTCTATATGCATGCATATATGAATTATAAAATTCTTTGAATGTGTGTTTAAAAAAAAATTTGAAGTCATTTAAAATGTCAATTTTTTTAAAGTTAAAATTTTTAGTTTCTAAAAACAATCAAAAGGCAATTTTTTTTTCAAAAATCAAATATTTTTAAAAAATATAAATAAATTTTTGTAAAAAGTACTTTTAAAATAAATAAGACATAAAAGAGATTTTTTTAAAAAAACCAAATAAACTGGCTCTTAATTCTCACTGCTTATTACAATTTAAGAAGCTCAACCGACACTTATTGAATATTGAGTAAAATTTTGTTGAAATTAACTATAGAAATTGAAAGTTGAAGAGGGAAGCTATTGGATTTATGCGGAAGTGACCTAGTATATTGGTATGTTTATCGAATAATCCTCGTTTCATAATTACCTCTTGATGCGCAGGTCTCGTATAAAATATTTTCTTGTATTATTCCTCTTCACAAACAACAGCTCGCCTCAGCGCAGCTGCACAAACATTCTCCTTGAAGCTGAATTATGACAGATCTTCCAGATTATGTCTCAAGAAAAAATGAAAAGTGTGTGGGCACTCTCACTTTCAGGGAGATGACATTACCTTAGCCTTTGTAACCTCCAAGTAAAGACTAAAAAGACTGATAACTATAAATGTAAAATATATATGAGTTCTAAGAAATCCTAATTCTAAGTAAAATAGACTTTAAATTTTTTAGACTCTTCTTATACTCTAGACTCTATTGGACTTTAATGAAAGAGCAAAATCCAAGTGTGAAAGTATTTGCGATAGTACGAATATTGATTAGGTTGGAGAGGATTGATATGAAATAGAAGTTGAGGAAATTAAGTAATTTTTTTATTTTTATTTTTTGATAATCGAATTAAGTAATATTTATTCCTACAATTTTCTCACTTCAAAAGCGTGTCCTATTTAACATTAGTTTTGAAAGACAAAGCAAAATAATGCGGACGAGAATAGTACCCACAATAATAACTACACCTTTTTGTTTTTTGTTTTTTTGGATACCTAATAACCTACACCTATGTGAATAATGTAGTAGGCCTTGTTGCATCACCGCTTCCGTCCTTTTCGAATAATTTTTTGACAGGTTTCTTTTTCTTTGTCAATGTCTACTGTCTAGCACATCAATATATTCTCTAATTAGCGAATTAAAAAAATAACAATATCTCTTAGAAAATTGAACAAAATAAAATAAAGGGTTTTATAATTCTCATGTTAAATGAGAATTGAAATCTCATGTTGTAGAGATAAAAAACATGTAGAACTCATGTGTAAGAAAAAATTATATGTAGAACCCATGTCAGCACGAAAATCGAAGAATGAGTAGGAAAATTATAATTCTCATGTTGAATTAGAATTATAAAGCACTAAAATAAATGAAACAATATATATAAATTTCTATACTCTATATGTGGCCCAAGCATTTGCTGATAGTACCTCATGTGGCCCAAGCATTTGCTGATCTCTAATATATTTTCTTCATTAAGGTATTTACATTACCAAGATAGGTCTCTGTCACTACAATTAATTTGAGGTTAAAATTGTTTATTGGAGTTAAGAAGTCCTAGTAAAATAATAGAGAAAGTAAAGTGTAGAAGGCCCACAAAATTAAGTGTTTCAGAAAATTGTACAGCTATATTTCTTGGTAGTTTATCCCATTTTGGAAAGATCATTATTGTACTAAATAATAGCCATTGATCTTTGAGAGAAATTTTGGAAAGATCATTATCCCTTTTCTTAATTATTTCCTTGAAAAAAAAAGGTCTTGTTTCACAAAGGACCACGGTATGAAAAGAGCAACGGTTTTTATTTTATTTTTTTGGGCTGATGGAGCATTTTCAACTTCCAAGATTCTTTTTCTTGTATTGCTGTATCACGTTGAAGTTTTGTTGAACTGAATGGTCCGGCAGCTGTTTAAGAACTAGATTACTTAAGGGGGCATTAGAAACACTACTTTTTACTTTTTATTTTTTATAGATAAATCACATACATCTTTAATGGAAAGGTTATATATCATTATAAACACTGTTCGTGTGAGTTTAGTATTAAGACTTTAAATTCCTCTAAAAAATATACTAAAAATGATCGAACACACATACTCTTACCGTTACTTTCTCAATTCTTATGAGCCCATTGAGTTATCATCCTTTGTTTTTTAAACTTCTCCAAAAACACAAAATATATGACATACTACGTCGAAATTATCATCTATTAGGTTCCTGGCAGGCCCGTGACTATGCTGTATTTTTAAGGCGCTCCGAAAGTTAAAAATTAATTTTACAAGTTTTTCAAAGATATTAATTTCTTTTCAATTAACACATTTGAATTAAAGCCAAAATAGTAACATGTAATATCTCGATAATTTACTTTAAAAAAAATAAATTTCTGTCGCTTACATGTAGTGAAATTTGAAAATAGGAGTATAAACTAGGAAAACTTCATAAATTAAAAACCGAGAAAACTAACGGTTGATCAACAAAGCACTGCAATAACAAGAATATCACTGTATTATAATTCTCATGTTGAATGAAAATTAAAATCTCATGTTGTAGAGATAAAAAGCATGTGGAACCCATGTGTTAGAAGAAATTATATGTGGGACCTATATCAGTATGAAAATCGAAGGGTGTAGGAAAAATTTAATTCTCATGTTAAATGAGAATTATAAAATCCTAAAAATAATAGTTAGCATGTATTTTACGGATCTCATCTTAATTTTATAGAGACAATGTTCAGGAAAGAAAGGGTATTCCATCGTTGGAATTCTGTAATCCTTACTATTTACACAATCTTTTTCTCACCAACCAACGTCAAATTCAAAACCCAAATGCAGCCACATCTACATTTTGTACAAACTACTGATATTGGCTTGTTGATGGCTATGGAACCACTTTTAGTTGATGCATAATCTTTGGCAGCAAAAACAACCATGTTTGCTATATATGACAATCTGAAGCCTAAAGTCTCAGTGTCTTACTTCTATATATCCAACTGTTCTCTCTCCTCCTGCACCCAACTGTCTGTGGTTATTCGGCTAAGCCATTTGACCATACATCATTCTCAAATAGTCAAATGTAGCAAAAGGGAAAAAAATAATAACACATTTTTACTACCCTATAATGGTTTTTTATTTACCTTTTTGGTAAGGAAGTACTACTCCCCTTGCACTTAAAATGTGCTCCAAATGTAGAGGGCATGATGAAAGGCTTGAAGTCCTCAAGCACTTCAACCTGCTGTTCTGATAGTAGTCAGCACTCGGCAATATTATCCTCTGGTCCCAAAGGGATATATATAATGGGAATAATATACAGTTGAAATATAATATTAAAAAATGTAGCAAACCTCCCTTTGAAAAGAAAACTTGACCCGTTTCACAGATGAAGAAAACTATATTTAAATTCGTTTTAGCTTTAAATATTTGAAAGGCCCGGTTCATGATTCTCTAATACCAGTTGTTCTAGTATTGTAAAATTTTAATCTGCTGATAAAAATAATGTAAGAAAAGTTGATGCACTAGAAAACATATAAAAGCATTGAAACAAGTCATAGCACATTCAAAGATACAAAAACAAGGCAGGGGTATTAGAAAGAGACCAAGTAGCAAAAAACTCCACTTTAAGATTAGAAGCAAAAGTCGAAATGCAATTCAGTGTATAATTTAATGCACCAGAAATTCATGCAACTCATGGAACCTCAAATAATGAGAAAAGCCGTCTCCTAAAACAACTAGTTTATTGACAAAATGTGTTGCCTCCTCCAGAGGTAAAGAAAGGAAAGAAAAGAAAGGACTATATAATACAGGGGCATGTTATATTTACATATTTTTTTGTTTACAAACTCTTACAAATTATATTGTATTCTCCCGGGAGAATACAAATTTTTACAAACTATACTATGTTCTCCCGGGAGGATATAGTGTAATTTGTAAAAAAAATTCAAAAAAGTTTATAAACGAGACATAATAGAGGTGGGAAATGCAACATACAATTACAAAGCCACCAAATCATGAACACGAACTTGATAAAGATCAAAATTTGACACCTACCCTCGTTCTATGTAATACAGATAACTACTGCTGACAAAGGAAACAAACTTTAAATATACTCACCAAAGGGGATTTAGAGAGTTGGAAGCAACTCTTGAAATAACCTCTCTATTTAACATTAAGGTTGACTTCGGTAGAAAAAGTGTAATCCAAAGTCAAGATTAGAGTTACAGTAAGACTTAAGAGAATAGTAAACAATTATAGAAGGGGATAAATATTTAAGCCATTAAGAGAGATCTCTGAGGCTGTGAAGCTCTCCAACATGTTCGTCGCCAATAAGAGTTGAAATAGTTGAGCTAGAAGGGTTGCTTCCTCTAAATAAATGTAAGCGAACGAAACATCTATCCAGAAGAAGCAACGCTCCATCTCAACCCATTCAACTTTGATCAAACACACATCCACTGTCACCATCACAATGACCCTCAGTTTAGCTTAGCAACTTTTTAAGACTAGTGGCGGACGCTATTTATAACGAACAATAATCAATAAATTCACAGATAAATTTCTCAACTTGGAGGAAAAGCAACCTTCAAGAAAAGCAGCATGTCAGAAGGGTAAAAATAAATAAATAAATATAGAGTAAACATCATTTTTGGTCCCTAGCAATATCCCCGAAATCCTTTTTAGTACTGACAATAAAAAAGAACTATATTGGTCCCTAAAATGATGAAAAAAGGACCAAGAGTACTTATTACAATTGACCGAAGGACTAAAGTGGCCATTTTTTTCATAATGTTAGGGATTAATTTGTTCCCTTTTTATTGCCCGGGACTAAAAATGATTTCGTAGATATTATCAGGATAAAAAGGATATTTACTCATAAATATATTTACATAAGAGTGAGTTACTCAAAAGCCAAAAGTAATGGAAGCCACACGGTTTCTTCTCCTTTTAATAAGACATTTTCTATAGCAGAGAAATTTGTCTATTAGAAGAAAAAGGATATATTATTGGGAAAAATGTTTATCATTTTTAATGACACAATTTATATCTTTTCCAGACCCACACCTTTATTTATTTTTGTTAACTCTCTCCTCTCATTTATCTATCTCTTTTTTCTCTTAGATTGACACAACTTTACATTCTTTAAAATGACACACATTTTACCCTATATTATTTCTGCAAAATATTTTTGCAAAAAAACAGAAGTATTCAAGAATTTTTCTTAAAAAAACAGAAGTTCGAGTGTCAAACACCAGAACCTGTCCAATAGAATTTAATTTTTTTCCCCTTTTCCGTCAAAGTTCAACAACCTGGACTTATCACTAGAATTGGCCAAATCTCGTTTCCTAATTATTTAACATATAATATCTATGGGAAAGGTTATATTTACAACCTATTTTCGTTTATAACTTCTTACAATCATATCTTAATAGTTGATTTTCGTCAATCAATGGTTAAGATTTTCGCAAATCAAATTAATTAATTATTAATTCACAATAAATGACAACCGTTGATTGACAGAAATCAACGGTTAAGATATGGTTGTAAGAGTTTGTAAACTATTTAGCTTGTAAATATAATCCCTCCCAATATTTATTCTGTAAAATACATTGCTTAAATAAATTATAATATTTAGGGGTGGCAATACGGGTCAACCCGACACGACACGACACGGCACGCTTTCGACCCGCACACTATTTGACACGACCCTGACACGACCCGTTTTGTAAACGGGTCACAAAACATGAACCCTGACACGACCCGCTGCGGGTCACGGGTTGACACGACACGACCCGCAAAATTTAAAATTAAAAAAAAAGTGAGATTTTTTAAAAAATAAATAAATTAAAAACAATAAAAAAATAAAAATAGATTAGCTTCTGTTTTTTGAGATTTTTAGTTCCTTCTATTCTTTTCTAGGGGAAGGATATTGTGACAACCAAGTTATGTTACTACCAAGTGACTACCAATTAATCTCACCGTTAGATTGATTATATTGATCCAACGGTTATATTTATTTCCATCTTTGTATGATCATGATTTCCCAAATTTAATACTTTATATTTATTTTCACCTTTGTATGGTCATGATTTCCCATATTTAATGCTTTCACTTTAAATATGGGAAATCATGACCATACAAAGATGGAAATAAATATAACCGTTGGATCAACATAATCGATCTAACGGTGAGATTGATTGGTAGTCACTTGGTAGTAACACAACTTGGTTGTCACAATATCCTTCCCCTCTTTTCTATACTAAACAATGACTATATATATTAATATATAAATGAATAAAAATAATAATATAATAAAATATTTAATTGAAAAATAAAAAAAAAGACACTGTGCGGGTTGACACGTTGACCCGTGGTTACACAACCCGTACACGACCCGTAATGACCCGCGGGTTGACACGACACGCATTTTGACGGGTCGTGTCACGGATCAACCCACGGGTCAAGACCTGTATTGCCACCCCTAATAATATTTTATTGTATTTATACTAATTATTGCAATTCATTGCTTACATAGACAAGATAATGACTAATATTGACAAGTCAACACCTAAAAAGTAACCTTTTGACTAACCCACTAGGCTTTTGACAAATGACACAAAAGGCAAACATGATAATAACACCACAATTACTTTTGACTTAACATACTAAAATTTAAACCATAAAGTAATTTTAAAGGGTTATATTTATCCCATTTTACATGAGATAAGTAACTTTCTTATATACATAAAAAGAGGTTGGGTCTCACCACTCTTTTTTCTCTCCCCTCTTAACCTTAACTGTGGGTCTCACTCATACTTTTATTTCTATTTTCTTTCCTATAACATAAGAAAAATATATCCCAACTTTAAATTATAACAACAAAGTATTAAAGTAGCTTTTGACTAAGATGACTCTTTAAAAGTGACTTTGAAAGTGACTTTGTCTCTTAGTCATCACTGTTCAGGATTGATTGACTGAATATCATATTAAGCTCTCTCTTTTAATTTCTTCTCAATTGACACTATCATAGAAAGTGTGATACCAAGGCTGATCTGTCTTCATCTTTTTTTGCATAATTTCATCCATGACATCAACATTTGGATATTGAGAATCTTGAAATTACGGATCAAGATAAGGATCAAACTCTTCAAGCTTATCTAGTTCATCAATAGTGTTGCGAAAATTAATCTTCATTGGGCCTTAAGATGGACTTGGGCCTTGTGATGAACTTGGGCCGTCCCGGTTAGCAAGTGTAACATCATACCCATTTATCTCTTTCAAATGCTGATACAGTTTGATCTTATTGCTTAGATCTATTGGATATTCTTCAAATATGTTACATCGATAAGCTATATTCTTAGACCATATAGATTAGAAGAGATACTACTATGGATATGCTAGTGGACAATTCAAAGATTCTGAGAAACATTACCACACCACTTTCAAAGAAGCATTGGCGATAAAAAAATGGAATCAAGAAATTTGACCTTCATCTTCGTGGTTACAGTTTTGAAGTCCAGATGGATAATTCATCTTTCCGAAAAATATCGGAATTCAAAATAAGATGCCACCAGATCCTCGGATTCTCAGACTTAAAGATTGGTTTCAAGGTATGACTTTATTGTTAAACATAGAAAAGGAAACCACAATACAGACCTTGATTTTCTGTCCACATCTCCTAACATCGTCCAAGCCATTTCCAAAATAGATAGTTTTCCTCTGATATTCATGAATAATCCTTTACCTATGTCATCCAAATCCCTGAAAAGTTTTCCTCATGAATTAGGATAACCTACTTATATAGAAAAAGTTCAGAGATTTGTCAGAGATTACTATTTCTATTACCTCCCTAAACCATGAGAACCAAACATGTCAAAACTGGAGTCTTTACCCTGAGATTCCTTATTTAGGAGTTTTATAAATATTTTGTCAACTAGGTTTTGATGTATGTGAAGTTACTCTTTGGAGTATATGGTGCCTACAGTTCAATATTCGGTTCCTTTAGCCTTGAAGGTACTAGATACATACTAGATTCTCACAGATCCAGAGAAAGCTTATTACTCTCTATGGACACTCTTGGAATAGTTTTATCCATTATCATGGCGGAGAAGAAAAATGTACAATATCATTCGTTTCAGAAAGATCAATGGCAAGACACATGAACAAATTGTCAAGGTAACTACTATTGCTGTTGTTCATAGTCCTTACTGGCAGAATCTCAATGGACTCTTATGGTCTCAGAATATAGCTTATCTATGGGACATTTGAAGAATATCTAATAGATCTAAGCTATAAGATTCAATTGTCTCAACATCTAAAAGAGATAAATTGGTATGTTGTTACACTTGCTAATCGAGTCGACCTAAGTTCATCATAAGGCCCAAGTCCATCTTAATGCCCAATGGGGATTCACTTTCACAACATTGTTGATGAACTAGAAAAACCTGAAAAGTTTGATCCTTATCTTGATTTGTCCTTTTAAGATTCTCAAGATCCAAACGTTGTTGTCTTGGATGAAAAAATACAAGCAAAGATGAAGACAGATCAACCTTGGTATCACACTTTCGATGGTAGTTTCAATTCAGAAGAAATAAGAGTGCTTACTCTAACACCCATCAAATCAATCCTGCACAGTGGTGACTAAGAGAAAAAGTCACTTTGAAATTCATTTTCGAAGAGTCATCTTAGTCAAAAAGTTACTTTAGTAATCTGTGGTTGTAATTTAAAGTTGCTTTATGATTTGGTTTTTAGTCTGTCAAAAGTCAAAAGTTGCTTTAATAAGTGTGGTAAAGTCCAAAGCCTAGGAATGCTTTATCAAAAGGCTATCTTTAGGTTTTGCATTATTATGTACTTAGATAAAAGTAATTGGTATTATGTCCTTATCATGTCTACTTTTTCAAAAGTGGTTGTTAAGTGTTGATATCATTGTCAGCTAAGTGATGTAAGCAGTGATGTAAGTGTTTTCTACTTCCTTACATATAAAAGGAAAGTTGTTGAATATGAATGGCAGTGTGTTTTATCCATGAATATTTTCTTAGTTTCTTTCTTCTTTTTGAAAGCCTAGTATAATGTTGTTACTGTAATTATCACATCTATAAAAGAAGCAAGTATGCTTTACGCTTGCCTTTTTTAAGGGTTCCTGTGTATCAGAAAGTAGACTTTGTAATGATCCATATATTTTACGATCCATCTGAGGATCTGGTGGCATCTTAGTTTTGAATTCTGGTATCTTTAGGAAAGATGAATTATCTATCTGGACTTCAAAATTGTAACCACGAAGATGAAAGTCAAATTTCTTGATTATATTTTTTACCGCCAATGCTTATTTGAAAACGGTATGGTAATGTTTCTTAATTGTCCACTAGCATGTCCACAATAATATCTTTTCGACAAGAACAACACCCCAAAAATGATCACTAGCATTAGTTTGGAGGATTCTTTTACCTGTTCCTGAGATCTTCAATGTAAGAGAAGTTTGAGCTATCTTCTTGAGTTCTTGGATTGCTTTGGTTTATTCAGCAGTCCAAGAGGAGGAGGATTCTTTAACAGCTTGGAAAGATGACTGGTATACTTGCCTCCACGAGGAATGAAATCTCTAATGTAGTTGAGAATTTGTAGAAATTATGGAACTTGCTTGGCTATAAGATTTTCATAAGGAAACTCAAGAAGTTCTTCAACAATGTGTGGCTGAGGTTGATACATTCCTTGAGAGAAATGCATGCCTAGAAAATTAATTTCAGAATCGACTAAGTGGATCTTTTTCTCAGCTAGCATGGTTTTATGCCTTTGTACTATCTTAACAAATTGATCAAACAACCTCTTATGAGAATCCATATCTTTAAAGACTAGCAGAATATCATCAGTGTAGATGAGTATACTCTCTAAAATAGGATCAGCTATCCTGGTCATCACCTTTTGAAACAGTGAAAGAGCAACCTTAAGTCCAAGAGGTAGCACCTTCCTTTGATATTGTGCATTTGAAATGAAGAATGCATTTTTGTATTTATTAACATGATCAATATCAAGTTTCCAAAATCTAGATTTGAGATCAAAATTAGAAAAGATGTAAGCATTTTTTATTAGTACTGGAAGTGTAGAGGCTTTTGAAATAGAAGATTTATTATCTTGCAGGAAATGATTCAGTGGCTTGTAATCAAAATATAATGATTATGTATCATCATCACCTTTGATATTCAAAGCATTAATCATCTTTACTGATTTTTCAGATTTGTTGGGACAATTCTTTGCATAATGACATTTTTTTGCAAATGAAGCATCTTTGTCCTTGGAGGTGTAGGAGGAAATAATCCTTCTTCTCTAAGAATTTCTAAACCTCTGTCATAGATCCAAAGAGGCTAAAATTTCTTTTTGTTTCTAAGACCAATCCATGGTCCATTATCAGGGTCAGACTTTCTTTGAGGAGGTGGAGGAGGCTTGGATCGCCTGCGTCTCCTTGTATCTTCATTTTCATCCTCTTCATCACAGGAATCTCTAGAGCGCATCCAATAATCACACTCAGAATCACACATATCAATATCTCATATATAATATTGTATTATCTTGATTTTATTGTGCTTCCTCATTCAATGTACTACCATAGGAATATGATACTTCCTTATTTGAGATGGTCACCAAACTTTGATACGAAGGAGATAAAGAAACAGCTGATTCAGAATTCTTTTTCATTCCAAGGAATAACTTGTATCCATGCGCTTCATATTCGCCTAGAGTTCGCTCCTAGAAATATAGCCCCCCTTCTCAATCCCACGAGCCTCTTATTCATTCTCAATTCTCATTCGATCACGACATCCAAATAGAAAAATGCACATTAGGTTTAGGGATAATCATACTCGAACCGATGACTTTCACCACGTCAAGGTGACACTCTACCCATATCCCTTCCCTTACCCACATCGAGAATTAGATTTGACTAATTCTAAGGCAAAGGGCCGAGAAACCGCAACGCCATTCTTCTTAAACAACTTGGAGTCGGATCTTCTTTTCACACTATTACGGATATGAAAAGAATGAGAAAAACATGATTCAATTGTCAACTACTCTTATGGGAAATAAACAATACAATTTCCTTTTAAACACACATTTTTTTTTTTAATATATATAGAATGTAGAGGATTTTCATGGGCATAATTAAATAACAAAATCGTGGCATTTACTTTTCAACCCCCTTAAAAAAATAACACACCGTACGTATTATTAATTTTTTTTTAAATTATATATTAAGCAACGAAGATTGTAAATAAGTAATAAAATAAAATATTAGATAATAACTCTTTTAATTTTTCTTTATTTTTTTGGTAGGGAATAATTGCATATTTAATTATTGCATTTTATGGTACAAATCAGGTAAACCACTCTTCTACCAAAAGAAATAAAAAGCTAACCAAACCAAACTCTTGTCTTTGTTTGGACAAAAAGACACTGTAAAACACTAAAACGTAACCGATTGCTCACTATTGCAGCTTGAGATTCCTCTAATTCCTTCTTTTAAAGCCTTCCTTTTATGTATGCAAAAACCATTTTTCTTTCTCAATCTCTGTATGCTAAGCTCCAATCTCAAAGTTTGCACTTATCACACAGATCATGGGTTTGTGGTGGTGCATACCCAGATCGCTTGTAGCAGCTACTCTCAAGCTCTTGGGGTCAAAACCTCACAACCCCATAGGATTGTGTTCAAGCACGGTTATGGGTTTGGCCTTCTCAGAACATTAAGGACTCTCTATGATGTTGCCAAATTGAATATCACCGTTCATTCCAACACTGAGGAGATGGGTTAATTAATTATATGTTTTTTTTCTAGGTCTTGAAAAAGTTTTAATTTTGTGATTGGGAACTTGTGTTGTAGCCTATGAAGCACCGACATTTCAAAAATCATGACGTGTCGTGTCCGACACTTTCCGACACTCCGACACTCCCCGACACTTCAACATGCATTATAGAAATTCAAAAAATTGTTAAAAGATTACGTTGTATTGAGTTTTTAGTTCCAACTATTAGATTCGTTGGATTACGATTAACATGTTATTGAGTTTAATATAAATATTTGAGATATCTTATATTTCTTTGCAAAATTTATGAATATTATAAGTTTAGATTCATTTTTTTGTTAAATTATTGAATATTAAATATAATATATACTACATAAAATAAAAATATTATTTAATATTAAACGTGTCCTAACGTATCAAAATCTTACATTTTTTAGAATTAACGTGTTGGAATGTCGTGTCGTGTCACGTGTCCGTATCGGTGCTAGATAGGTTGTAACTTCAACTTTGGAGTGGATGAAAGCTACAGTTTGTTCGTTTCAAAAACCAAGGAGCATTCAGTTGCTGGGGAAGTGACAATTAAGTTGTGGTTTATTTTGAATTTTATTTATGGTGTATTTGCGCTCACCCAGACGACTATTTATTTTTGGATTCAAATATTCGACGATATTATATCGCTGTGTAACGCTGAACTTTCCCTTTCTAAGTTTGAAGTAATTTCCTTTTATATAATTTGTATTTTAATTAAATACATAATTTTCTTACGGGAACAAGTCAATCAAGCGGTTAGGACTTATATTATATGTCACATATCTTGTGAGAATAAGGAGAATCGACTCCATTCAAAGACATGATTAGAGTTGATATGAAAAAAAAAAAAAATTAACTAATTATAGATATCCTCTAATTTCTTAGGGGGCATTTGGTCGAGGAATTTTTTTTTGAATACTAGGAAAATGTAATTGATAGGGAAATGGTTGAAAAGTGAGTTTGGTAGGAAAATGTAAAAAAAAAATTATTTGATTGAGTAAAATATTACTAAGAAAAAGTTATAAGTTGTACATTACATATGTTGCTTTTTGCCATTTACCCATCTTTCTCTCAAATACCATGTTAGAAGTGGGTAAAATGAACGGTGCTTTTCATCTATGTTTACACACAATTATGAAATGATGGGAAACCAAGTTAGCTAGGAGAATTTTGTAAATTTTTTTACCAGATTAATTACTATTTCAGCCACATAATGGTCGTGAAATGGTATTTCTAGTTTATGAACATTTCAACTCCAAATTTCCAATGACCAAAAATACATTAATATAAAACCATTTGATATACTCATCGAGTACCCTTTGTTACAATAACGCATTTGATAGGTTGCAAGAGGTATAATATAAAACCCGTGCATCATTTATTAGTTTGGGCGAAATGATTTTTTTATATGATAATAATATCAAAGTCAAGGTAATTACTAAATCACGAGTTTGATTTTCTCTGTTTCATTTTTCAATAGAAATAAATCAATATTGTAATACAGAAAAAAATGGTTTTGGATAAATATATTTGAACCAGATTAAATTGGAGTGAATGAAAAAATATATTTTTAAATTAAAATACATGTTTTCTTGATAATGTGCAAAATTACCATTTTAGAAATATGGTCGTGTCCTTGACAAACCTAAGTTCCTGTCTCAGCATCATGATTATATATATATATATATATATATATATATATATATATAAAAAGAGAAAATATTTTCTCATGTTGCATGAGAATTCAACTCTCATATTGTGACCTTTCGATTTGGTGCAAAGGTTTTTTTTTACTTTTTTCTTTTTTAATAAATGTGGGACACACAATTAGTTGAGTCACAACATGAGAATTAAATTCTCATGCAAGATGAGAAAATCAAATCCCATAAAAAAAAATTAAACTTCACTCGCAAATCAGTTGATTTGTCAAACGAGTTAAGTTTAGGGTTACTTGTAAAACTAACATGAAAATCAATTTCTGATACTGGGAATCCAGCGCGGCTTCCCCTGCCCCTACTTCATCTCCATCGTGAATATTTATTTATAATTTTTACAAGTAAACAAATATTTATAGATATTTATAGTTTTTATTTTTTTGAAGTTATTAAAAATATAGATGAAATTATTTTAATATCACATATTATAATTTTCTTATCAATTTACATTTTATAAAATTAAAAGAATATTCTTAATGACATAGAAATTTAATTATATTTTATAGTAGTTAATCTATGTAAATAATTATTATATGAATAATGTATAATTTTTAAATAATTTTTGTCCCTATGTTCGCATTCACCAAAAGATTTATTGTAAAAGAATTGCAAAATAATTTTCCATCTTGCCTGTAAAATCATGTAAATATTTAAATATATTTAGAAATAATAATAAATAAATAAAAATATCTAGGAAATAAATATTGAAAGATTAACTGGGAATACTAACATTCTTAACTGTTTATACAAGGGTAGAAGTCAGTACAAATATTTTACTCTCTAAATATTTTACATCAATTAATCACATATATTACATTCCTAACTATATCAGGTTACAATGTTTATTCAATACATACTTCTCATCCTAGTTTGGCCTATATGTGTAGGACTCCACACTGCTTGCATGGAATATAGCTGCTGCTCCTTGGTTTCTAACTATTATGTAAAATTCCCTACGATAATCATAAAAATAAATATTCACAGTCTATCCTTCTCCAGAAAAAGATAAGTTAGACATGATGATTTTCTAGAAAAGTTAGCACAAAATAAACAAATGTGAGATAATTCACAGTAATATTGAGATATTTAAACTATAACCATTTCCACCCATAATAATGCAAAATATCAATCTCCAAAGTTTATTTCATAACTGAAATAATAACATAAATAATAAATAATAATAACAAATTGTGAAATATTAAACTGAAGCCAATTTAATTATCCAATCTTGTGGGTCTCCTACTTGTTAAAAGTTATGATATGGCGGAGCTCAAGCCATAATAAGACGTCTCTTACTCTAACTATCTGATCCCAAACTTTTGAAGGTCAGTTCACAGTAGTAACATACAGTTAAAATTTATACATCCTCTTAATATTTACTTGGTACCAAATAATTTATTATATCTTAGTGCTAAGGAAAATTTAAAATTTGATGAAAATCACAATAACATGAGAGGTAGAATAAAATTAAAAGAAAGATTAAGGTAGGACAATAGATGCAAATAATATTAAATAAGAGAAGAAATTAAAAAAAAAAATTGACAGAATAACAGCATTACAAATTTTTACAAATAAATGAAAAGAATATAACTGAAAGGAAGAAAATAGAGAGACAAATTTTAGAAAAGAATATCCGGCCAATCCTAGAAAACTCCTGATCTCAGTGATAGTCTTATGTCTTTCCCATTGTATTACGGCCTCAATTCTACTAGAATCAACTTTCACTCCTTCTTTTGAAATAACTTGTCCTAAGAACTTAACTTCTTCCATCCATAATTCACACTTTGAAAGTTTGACATACAATTGCTTATCTTTCAAAATTTGTAATACTGTCCTTAAATGCTCCTTATGCTCTTCTTTATTTCTAGAATATATTAAAATATCATCTATAAATACCACTATAAATTGATCTAGGTAAGGTCTAAAATTCTATTCATATAATCCATAAATACTGCTGGAGCATTTGTTAATCCAAAAGGCATCACTAGATATTAATAATGTCCATACCTAGTCCTAAAGGCTATCTTTGGAATATCTTCAGTCTTAGTTTTGATCTGGTGATATCCTCACCTTAAATCTATTTTAGAAGATATTGTGGCTCCTCTTAACTGATCTAAAAGGTCATCTATCCGAGGCAAAGGATATTTATTTTTAAAGATGACTTTTTTAGTTGTCGATAATCCACACACAACCTCATACTTCCATCTTTTTTATTGACAAAGAGCACTGGTGCTCCTCAGGGTGATACACTTGGTCTGATTAACTACTTTGATAGAAGTTTCTCTAATTGTTTCTTTAGTTCAATAAGCTCTACATGTGACATCCTATAGGGTCCAATAGAAATTGGACACACTTCAGGTATTAGATCAATGGAAAATTCAATTTCTCTGTTTGGGGCTAAAATTGGAATTTCGTCTCGAAAAATCTCTGAGTATTCAGAGATAATAAGGATACTGGTTACATCAGGTTTAGCCTTTGCTTCTAAAAGATTAAAGAGAACATATCCTTGTGTTCCATGTAACAAATTTTTCCTAAGTTGGGAAGTTGACAAGAATAAAGATTCATTTGGAAGCTTTGACTCTTTTGTGAAAATTATCTTTTTATTATGACAATCAATGACCACACAGTTTCCTGACAACCAATTCATACCAAGGACTACATCAATGTCATTCATAGGCAAACAAACTAAATCTATTCTAAACTCTTTCCCTTCGACTTGAAGAGGATAATTTTTACAGACTTAAAATGTGGTAATCTTCTCTCCAGTAGGAAGAAAGATTTCAAGATAAGAAGATAGAAGGGATATTGGTAACTTTAACTTTTGAGTAGAAGATAAAGATATGAAAGAATAAGTAGCCCTATAATCAAACAGTACAGTTATAAGAGAATATTGTATTAGACCAGCACCTTGAACCAAATTTGAAGCTTGAGACGCTTCCTGACCACTAAGAGTGAAAACTCTTCCTTTTGTTGCAGTTGAGTTGATGAATTTCTGACCTTGATTATGAGGATACTGCTTCAACATATATCCAGACTTTCCACACTTAAAGCATACCCTTCTTCCTGCTAGGCATTCTCTAGCATGATTCTTTTTCCATTTTGGACATACCTGAATCTGAGGATTCATCTGACCTGTATTCTTTCTTCCTCTGTTCTTAGCAAAGTTATTTCCCAAGTTTTGTACCCGTGAAAACTTCCATTTGTTGTTATCATCATTCTTTCTCCGACTTGAAACTCTGTCTTTGTTTCTTCCCTCCTCAACTTCCTTTATGCTTGCTTCAATGTCTCTGCACCTGTTTATTAATGATGATAAATTCCTGATTTGGTGTCCTATTATCATTCTTTTTAGTTTAGATTTTAGTCCAAATTCAAATTTAGTTGTCACCCATTCCTTATTGGGTTGATTTTGTATATAATTAGAATATCTAGATAATTCCTCAATTTTTGCCACATGTTCTCCAACAGTCATGTTTCAGTTCAAGGAATTCTATTTCTTGTCTGTTTCTTACACTCTGGGGAAAGTATTTTTCCAAAAAGGCATATTTAAAGATTTTCCAAGTAAAATAATTGTTGCTCATTAAAATAACTTAAAATATGCATGATATATGACAAAATACCAAGCAACTATAATAGTTTAGGTCTTTTACTTACCTAAACTGTTGTTCTGATACCGTAAAATGTAACATTCTCTAAATATTTAAATATATTTAGAAATAATAATAATAAATAAAAATATATGAGAAAATAAATCTAGAAAGATTAACTAGGAATACTAACATCCTTCATTGTTTATACATGGATGGAAGTCAGTATAAATATTTTACACTCTAAATATTTTACATCAGTTCCACACGTATATTACATTCCTAACTACACGAGGTTACAATGTTTATTCAATGCATACTTCTTATTCTAGTCTAGCCTATAGGTGTAGGACTCCACACTGCCTGTGTTGGACAGGTAGCTTCAATACTCAAGAGGGGGGGTGAATTGAGTTTAACAAAATCTTTTCGCAAAGTACCTCCTTTGATGTTTTAAAGACTATTTCTTCAATAAAGCGATTTAATAGAAAATAATCTAAGCGTAGGAGCAAGGAAAAGGAACAGCAAAGTAAATAAGCTAGTATGCAAAGACAATCTAAAAAGGCAATTTCAATATGTAAATAAAGAGATCAGAGTTAGAGAAATTGCAAACTAGATGTATCCTGGTTCGGTCACCACCACTGTGACCTACGTCCAGACTGAAGCAGCTCGATCAACTCTTTTCACTCGCTATCAAGCTTAAGGGTGCTTGACAAACCACTACACCTTTTCAAGAATTCGGGCTCTTGATGCCTTACAACCTTTCACTCCAAATTTTCTTAGGAATTTGGTGACCTTTCAAGTGTATAGGGTTCACTCCCCTAACTACTCAATAAATCAAAAGAAGGTGTTTAACAATGGCTAAGTACTCTCAAAGTACAGATAATACAAGTTGAAGAATAATGGTATATGACACTCTTACAAGAATAAAGCTCAAAGAGATTTTATGATATGAAGACAAGAATAAAGCAAATAGGATGAGAATTAATGAGCAATAATGATCAAGAGGTGTGTCCCATCAATGGGAACAGTAGCCTCTATTTATAGAGGGCCCCCAAGGTTTAATTCTTATCCATTTTCGCAAACTAGCCGTTTTATAGCCGTTATTTTTGTCTCTGTACAGTGGGTAATCGATTACCATAGGTTGGGTAATCGATTACCATGAAGGGTAATCGATTACTGCAGTTGGGTAATCGATTACCATGAAGGGTAATCGATTACTGCAGTTGGGTAATCGATTACCAACCTGTCAGCAGGTTGGATTTTGCCCTTACATGGTTTTCTCTTGATTCAAAGACAGTTTCAAACACATGTTTAAACAGTTTATGAGTATTGAAAGTATATTTTCATGTTTAGAAATGTATTTCAATGTTGATTGATGATTTAATGCATGTACTTTTAAAAATACTATGAGCTTTGTTCTTGTAAGGAATCATCTTACAAATAATCCTAAGTCCTATATATTATTTTGAGTTTAGACTTAGAGACTTCTCTTGAAGCTTGTGTCTTGATCTTGTTTTGGACTCCTTTTTGATAGTTGCTCGATGAGACTTTCTTTCCATGCTTGTTTGTTATCATCAAAATCGTTGAACCTTTATGTTCTTTTCGTTGAGTGCATTGGTTCCACAATCTCCCCCTTTTTGATGATGACAAACTCAAAATTAAAAAAGAAGGTTAGTATTGCATGTTATAAAATTGACACTCCCCCTGAATATATAATTGATATATAAGGTGTCATTTATGTTTGAGTTTTATTCTCCCCCTCTTTAACTTAATATATGCTTATACCTTGTTTTTAATTGTCACATATTTCTCCCCCTTTGGCAACATCAAAAAGCATGAGTAGATAATGAGAAAACATGTAGATAGGTAAAGCAAAAGAGATAATGAAACATAAGTAGTGTGCCTAATAAAGTAGAGTTTAGGCAAATAGTTCAGAGAGTTAGCGAGCTAGAGAAGCTAAATGTTCAAAGTAAGCATGACGAAATAGATGCATAAGATAAGTCCAAGATAAAAACTAAGAAACTGATAAAGACTAAAAGTCATCAGAGTCATGTGGAGGCGGTGGTGGTAGAGAAGGAAGAGGAGGAATGCTGAGATGGTCCTCTATGCGTTTCAGACGAAGCTCCGTATTTGCATGCCTAAAGTTTAACGAGGCGAAGCCAGATTCCATAGTGGTCTGAAGCCGATGAATAGATGTGAGAATGGATCCCAAACTGTGGTCCGCAGAGGAAGAAGCATCAGCAGGAGGATCAGTGGCCGGATGAGGAGGGTCGTCATGGATATCAGCAGGACCAGCTCCAATGTCAGGAGGAGCAGTCGTCTTGCACCAGATGCCATTGATCTGCTTAATTTGCATTTGGGCCAGCAGATGCATTCCAAGCTTGTGGACAGCATCACATAGAGTCTCACCGTCCATGAAGATTTGCTGATGACGCAGAATCTCAACAATGACAGTAGCGTAGGGAAGTGCACCCGAGGAGTTTCCGGCTTTAATCATTTGTGTGCAGATAAAATAAGGCCAGTTGAAACTTATTTTGGAGCGAATCACCCACATGAGAAAGATGTCAGCATCAAGCACCCGAGAGTAGTTAGAGGATCTCGGGGATAGCATGTGAGTGATCACATAATGTAGAATCCGGTTTTCCATAGTTAACATGGACACACTGAACTTGGACTGTGTGACGATGATGCCGGGTTCCACAATGGACTGCGTGAAGGCATACCGGTCATACTGGGGAAATGAATACACACCGTATTTGTGTCCGGTGTATGCAGAGCCAAGGATGCAGGGCCATTCGCTGGGAGGCACGGAGAAGGTCTTCCCTTTAATATCAGCTTTGAGAGTGTCATTTACAAAGCTGACGGTGCAGTAGAAAGCTCGTATAATGTCGTCGGAGTACTGGTCTTTGAGCAGTGCGAGCTGTAGGACTCCAGCATGAGCTAATAGATCACAGATTTCAAAACCTTCGTCACTCAGAAATTTAATGTCCAGGCATTTTGAGGCGATCACCGGACGAGAGGCATAATGTTCCTTGAATGTGGCATACTTGGCAGCGGTAGAGAAATATTTTCCAAACAGACATGAGCCGCGTGGCCTCTTGCGAACTTGGTGAGATGAGGATTCCATGAAGTGAAAAAAAAAAAATCCTACAAAGGACAAATTGTGCCAAGTTAGGGTCCAAGTAAATGGCGTATGAATCAAGGAAAGATACGAAATAGAAATTGCGCACAATATACAAGAAGCATATTAATATATTTTTTTTTGTTTTAAAGTATCATCTTCTATCCCATTTTTTGAAGCACTTTATACAGGAAAAATGTGAGCAAGATGGAGTTTGAACAATACACAGAAAATTTGACTACATAAAGAAAACATGAAACGAACAAATTAGAAAGAAAATAATAGGAACACAGAACATACAATAATTAGAAAGAAAATAATAGGTGCAGATCGGAGAACTGAATATGCAAAGAATTAGAAATGGAACGAAAAATTCAGATAGGAACAGGACAGAAACAACACAGTAATGGTAAAGGAAAGAAAAATTAAAACCAGTCATAAACAAAACAGGAACAACATAGACATGAATCAGAAAAAAAATTTGCAGAAGAATGATAGGAAAAAAAAAATGGAAAAACAGAGAAGAAAGAAAAAAAAAGAAAAAAAGAAAAATATGCAGAAAAAAAAGTGCAGAAGAGAAAAAAAAAGAAAGAACCTGGGAGAGGAGGGGGGATTTCGCGATGGTGGAGGGAGGGGAAGGGGGGGGGTCGCGGCGGTGGAGGGAGGGGAAGGGGGGGGGGTCGCGGTGGTGGAGGGAGGGGAAGGGGGGGGGGTTCGCGGCTGGGAGAAAGGGGGGGGGGATTTGGGGGAAAAGGAGTCTGGTTCGCGAATATGTAAACCCTGAATGCGCATTGGTAATCGATTACCATCTTAAGGTAATCGATTACCCTTCTTGGTAATCGATTACCAAAGTGTGGTAATCGATTACCCAAGGGTACTTGGGCAGAAACAGACTGCGAAACAGGGGGCAAGGGGGGGGGGTGTATGTATGAGATCAATAAGACCAATTTAGCAAGGATGAGATCAATTTAGCAAAGATATTTAGCAAGTAGTCATATATTTAGCACGTAGTCATATGTATGATGGATCAATGAGACCAATTTCTCTTCTTAAGTTATAGAATACTTCCCTTGGGAGTGGTTTGGTGAAGATGTCTGCCAATTGCTTTGAGGATTCCACAAATTCCAATATGCAATCTCCACTTTGCACATGATCTCTTATGAAATGATGTCTAATATCAATATGTTTAGTTCTAGAGTGCATGATGGGATTCTTTGTGAGGTTTATGGCACTAGTGTTATCACACCTTATAGGGATGTGATCAAGTTCAACCCCAAAGTCCTTGAGTTGTTGTTTCATCCAAATGATTTGAGCACAACAACTACCGGCCGCCACGTATTCGGCTTCGGCCGTGGACAAAGCCACACTATTTTGTTTCTTGCTATGCCAAGATACTAAAGAGCAACCAAGAAAGTGGCAAGTGCCACTAGTGCTCTTCCTATCCAATTTGCATCCCGCAAAGTCGGAATCGGAATAGCCTATTAGCTCACATGATGCACCCTTAGGGTACCATAATCCCATTTGTGAAGTGCCCACAAGATATCTCATAATTCTTTTTACGGCACTTAAGTGTGATTCCTTAGGATTAGCTTGGAATCTAGCACACATGCATACACAAAACATGATGTCGGGCCTACTTGCCGTTAAGTAAAGGAGTGAGCCGATCATACCTCGATATTTAGTGATCTCTACGGATTTACCTCCTTCATCCTTGTCTAAGGAACAAGATGTACTCATGGGAGTATCAATAGTTTTGGAGTTGTCCATTCCAAATTTTTTGAGCAACTCTTTGCAATATTTAGCTTGGTTGATGAATATTCCATCCTTTTGTTGCTTTATTTGGAGACCAAGGAAGAAGTTGAGCTCTCCCATCATGGACATCTCAAATTCACTTTGCATAAGGTTGGCAAACTCTTCACAAAGGTGAACATTAGTGGCACCAAATATAATATCATCAACATAGATTTGTGCAAATAATAGATGATTATTTTTCTTCTTTATAAAGAGAGTTGTATCCACTTTTCCTCTTGAAAAATCCTTTTCTAAAAGAAATTTGCTCAATCTTTCATACCAAGCTCTTGGAGCTTGCTTCAAGCCATATAGAGCTTTTTTAAGTTTAAAAACGTGGTTAGGTAAGTCATGATCTTCAAAACCGGGAGGTTGATCAACATATACTTCTTCTTGAATATATCCATTCAAAAAGGCACTTTTAACATCCATTTGAAAAAGTTTAAAATCCATTATACATGCAAATGCAAGTAACAATCTAATAGCTTCTAATCTAGCAACGGGAGCATAAGTTTCATCATAATCAATTCCTTCTTCTTGATTATATCCTTTAGCAACAAGTCTAGCTTTGTTTCTAGTTATTATGCCATTTTCATCAAGCTTGTTCCTAAAGACCCATTTGGTTCCAATTATTGGATGATCATTTGGTTTTGGCACAAGTTCCCAAACTTGATTCCTTTCAAATTGATTTAGTTCTTCTTGCATTGCCAAGAACCAATGTTCATCAATAATTGCTTCATTTATGGTCTTAGGTTCAATTTGAGAAACAAAAGCTAAATGATTACAAATATTTCTTATTGAGTTTCTAGTAGTTACCCCTTTTGATATATCACCAATTACCACATCAATGGGGTGTCCTCTTGCTACTCTCCAATCTTGTGGTAGGTTGTTTCCATCATTGGTTTGTTGACTAGGTGTTTCTTCATCGTTTGCTTCCTTTTCTTTTTGCCTTTGATTTTCCTCTTTGTCATTCAAGTTTATGTTTTCCATGCTTCCTATGATATCATCATCACAAACTTCCTTTCTAGGCAAGGCATTGTTAGTTTCATTAAATACAACATGAATAGATTCTTCAATGACCATTGTTCTTTTGTTATAGATTCTATAAGCTCTACTTGTGAGTGAATATCCTAGAAATATGCCTTCATCAGCTTTAGAGTCAAATTTGCCAAGGTTTTCTTTTCCATTATTTAAAACAAAACATTTGCAACCAAAGACATGAAAATATGAAATATTGGGTTTTCTTCCTCTGTAAAGTTCATAGGGAGTTTTCTTCAAAATAGGTCTAATTAAAGCACGGTTCATAACATAACATGCGGTGCCAACGGCTTCCGCCCAAAAATATTTTGGAAGATTGTTTTCATTTAACATGGTTCTAGCAAGTTCTTCTAATACACGATTTTTCCTTTCTACAACTCCATTTTGTTGTGGAGTCCTAGGAGCGGAAAAATTATGTTCAATGCCATTTTCTTCACAAAAGAGTTCGAAATCTTGATTTTCAAATTCTCCACCGTGATCGGTTCTAATTGAAACAATATTTGAAGATTGTTCATTTTGAATGAGTTTGGCTAGTCTCTTGAATGATTTAAAAGCATCGCTTTTATATGTAAGAAATAAAGTCCAAGTATAGCGAGAATAATCGTCCACAATGACCAAAGCATAGTAATTGCCACCAAAGCTCATAGTTCTAGTTGGTCCAAAAAGATCCATATGTAAAAGTTGTAAAGGCTTTGTGGTAGAAACAATATTTTTTGATTTAAAAGAAGCCTTTACTTGTTTTCCCATTTGACAAGCGTCACAAACTTTATCTTTTTCAAATTTGAGCTTTGGTAAGCCAATTACTAAGTCTAAGGATATCAATTTAC
>JAVKPL010008109.1:0-32057 GCA_032173675.1 Gastrolobium villosum | reverse complement strand
ACTAGTTTTTAATTATTTTGATTTTAAAATTAATTTATTAAAAATTGAAAACATTATAACATCAGATATATACTTTTTATAAAACAAGGCTAATGTGATAATATTTAAATCTGTAGACTGAGAAATTGTGAGTTTATTCAAATTAAAATTTCTTACCATATACGATTTTACCTTCTCAAATATTGAATAAACTAGGAATGAAACGAAAATAATTTTCCATTCAAGAGGAGCTATATATTTTTCCCATATCTTATTTAAAAGCGAACAGAAAGTTTTATTATATTCCCTCGGTGCAAAACGACGAAACTTTATTTGGTGATTTTTTTTTTCCCATCAATTTTTTTTTTTCACTTTTTAAGTCAAGAAATTTAAAAATAAAGATTATTTCTCTATCTTTTTTAAATGATACTTACAGGTTATTTTTTGACCCTCAAAAATTGCAATTTAAGGATGCTTCCTTTTAAGCTTCCGCAATTTGTGCCGAAGAATCCACTTTTGTCTTTAACACAAAAAATAAGGTTTTTTTACCGTTTTATTTCTCATTAAATAATTAACAACCAATCTGTCCCTCATACAGAACTATCCACCAACCTGCCCCTATTTAATCGACTAAGATGAAGAAATAATTGACTAAATGGTCAAAAGTCAGAATGTTCATCACACGAAATGTAGTCCACTAAAAGTCCCTCTTAATCGACTACATTTTTGGGATATTTAGTCGACTAAATCACGATATTTAGTCGATTAAATGTCGACAGAAACCCTATATTTTTCATGTTCTCGGTCTCATTTCGAATATTGTTGTTGTGTAAACCAAAATAGGTCCATTTTTCATGTGTAATCCTTGCAATCCTATTGTATTTGATTCCACCATCTCTAAAACCCTAATATTGTGAAATCATTGTGATTGCACAACTCCAAACCCCCAAAATCCGAACCCAAACCCCCAATTTCAGAACCCTAGTCCCAATTTCGCGTGGAAGATGAGCACAAGTCCAAACGTGTATGTAACAATGATCTACTATGATGGAAAGCATTATGAAGGCCCCAATGGTGTTCAATTTGAAGGAAAAACGAAAATGTTGAAAATCAAACGGGGCACTACATACAATGAGCTAAAGGGAAGAATTCAGCAAAAATTGGGTCTACAAGGCAGCCATTGCGTTCAGCGGATGATTGCCAGGGTAGAGACTACAGTTGGTAAGGATGCTATATACTACATTGGTAACAATATATGTGATGATGAAGATGTGGAATGTGTCATAGATGCAATTGTTGACCGAAAATTTCAAAATTTTATTGAGATATATGTCGAATTAGATTGTGGTCAATCTTCATCTGCACCCATGCATACAAGAAGTGAACCGTATTTTGGTCATGAAGAAAGAGTAGTCGATTTATCTGCACCTGCACCTGCCATAAGTCAGATAACACTGAGGGAAATAGATGAGGATGAGTAGGATGCCGATATGGACAGCAATGAGGACGGTGAACCTAAGAGTGTTATTCCGCTAGGTGACACGTCAGATACTGACGTGGAGGGTGATTTCGACGCTGACACAAGCTCACCATCTCCAGGTTCGCAGGTTACGAGACCACTTCGTGTTGACCCTGTTAGCAATGGTAAGACTCGTTTTTAAAGATTTAATTTAGCATTTCTTCTTTGTGTTATGATTGGTATTGACGGTGGCATTATAATTTTTGACGTAGGTTCTGAGGTCGGGCCATTTTGGAATGAAAGCTCACATTATTCCTTCATTAATTGGGCCCACCCTAATGATGAGACAGAGATATTGTATGGTGACGATGATGATCACGGTGGCTGGCAATTAGGGGATCCTTTATATTTGTATCAGGAGTTTCGTAGCAAATCTGAGATGCAACATGCAGTCAAATAATATTTTGTATGAAGGCTCACCGTACTGCCGTTGTGGCAAAAAGTGATGACCATAGATTTGTGATGAAGTGTCGACACCATAATGATGGATGTCCCTGGTATGTGAGGGCATTGTTGCCGAAGAATGGAAATACTTTGGTGGTCAGTAAGTGGGGAAAAGAACACACTTGCCTAAACCAAGGTCTTACCCGGGATCATAGACAGTTGGATTCTGATGTGATATGTGCAGCCATTATCAGTATGTATTATTTGATGTATCTAACTTCCTAAGGTATGTTTACGTTAATTAGTTTGTATTCTGACGGTTGGTCGGTGTTTTTTTTTATATAGGTATGTTAAAAGAAGATCCATCATTAAAGCCAGTTCTTATTCAAGAGAGGGTACAACGTTTGTATGGATACAACATATCTTACAGGAAGGCTTGGAAGGCTAAAATGAAAGCCATTGTCAAGTTATTTAGTGGCTGGGATAAATCGTATGCATTCTTGCCTGGTTGGCTGACATACATGACGCAGGTTAATGTGGGTTCTGTGTTCAAGATTGATACGGACCAATGTGTTGATGAACGTCGAGTTTATACAGATAAGACTGTCTTTCACACGGTATTTTGGACCTTTCACCCGTGCATTGAGGCCTTCAAATATTCTAAACCCATAATCCAAATTGATGGCACACATTTGTACGGTAAATACAAAGGAACTCTTTTGATTGCTACGTCACAAGATGGAGATGGATACATTCTTCCTATTGCCTTTGTTATTGTTCCTCCGGGTGAGAGATTGGATGATTGGTCGTGGTTTCTTAGCCTCATGCGTTTTCATGGCACGCATAGGCATGGCATTTGTCTAATATCCGATCGTCATCCCAGCATCATAAGGGCTGTAAGAGATCATGCCGGTTGGCAGCCACCATTTGCGTATCACGTGTTTTGTCTACGTCACATCGGAAGCAACTTTAACACTAAGTTTAGGGATGTGGATTAGAAGAAAACCCTGATGAAGTTAGGTGCAATCTTCTTTTTTAATATGTACAAATTGTATCTAATGCATCCATTTGTATCTAACGCATACAATTTTCATGTATTCCAGGGTACTTAAGTTCAAAGATTCATTTTGATATCAGATTCCAGGAATTTATCGATAGTAACCCTCAAGTAGCTTCATGGATAGATCAGATTCCCAAAGAAAAATGGTGCAGGTCTTACGATGAGGAGGGTCGGAGGTTTGGTCACATGACGACCAACCTATCTGAGTGTGTGAATAAGGTCCTGAGGGGTGCACGTAATTTTCCTATAACAACATCGGTGAAGATGACTCAAAGTAGACTTGTTGAGTATTTCATCAAAAGACGTGAAAAGATCCAAAAAGCAAAGGCAAAGGGTTAGAGAATTGCAAAAAAAGTTGAGGATATCATGCAAAAAAATGATCAATTAACAGTGAGTCTCTGTGTGCGGGTTTTTGATAGGGACCTGCAGTTATTTGAAGTTGAGGATGCCTACAATCAATCAACTCATGATGCAGGTGACATAATGAGGGTGTACTTGCTCAATCGCAAATGCCAATGTGGAAGGTTCACATCTAGAAGATTTCCTTGCAGTCATGTCTTAGCGGTGTGCAAGGTAGAAAAGTTGAACCAATATGATTATGTTGATCCTGTGTTCTCAATTGCACAAATTGATAAGGTATATGCTACACATTGGTATCTAATGGGCAATGAGTTGTTGATTCCACAAAATGATGGCCCACCCATTATCCCAAATGCATCTTTGGTACGTGCACAAGGAAGACCAAAATCTTCAAGGATACAGAATGATATGGATTGGGTTGAGTCTCAACCGACAAGCAGTCATAGTAGATGTAGCTTGTGCAAACAAATTGGCCACAATAAACGTACATGTCCTATGAGGATTAACAATACAAGATGAATTGCGGAGGAAGCAGAGGAGGGGCTTAATGTGTTGATGGTTTAAGATTAGAGGCATTTATGATTTAAGATTAATGTATTTGATGTAATGTCATGTAACTGAAAAAAATGAACAAAAAAATATCATTATGTTTGCATTTGAATGTAATGACGGTGCTATGTTTGGATCAAAGGTCTATGCCAATTTCAATTACTCACTAACGTCTGTGCAATGGAACTTTTGTACTAACATGGTACAAATGGACCAAATAATAAGAACCACAAGTCATAGTCGTCCATAACAACTGAGATTAATAACTTATATGTGTTTAAAATGATACGACGCAGATTTGGTGCGCAAACACCAACGTTTTGACACCTTACGTAAACCATATATGATTTAACGTCCTCTACCTTATTTGACTCGAAAATTATGTTCCCTAAGTCACACTTTCTTAGTGGATCAGTGTAGAGTGGAAACCAAATGAAAAAAATCAGTGTAAAACAGATTTGGGATGCAAAAGCAAAGATTTAGTGGATTAACCTGTACGGGTTTAGTCGATTAAAAAATGTAGTCGACTAAACCAGTACAGGTTAATCGACTAAATCTTTGCTTTTGCATCCCAAATCTGTTTTACGCTGGTTTTTTTCATTTGATTTCCACTCTACACTGATCCACTAAGGAAGTGTGACTTAGGGAACATAATTTTCAACTCAAAAAACTAACGTGGACATTAAAGTCTTAAAATGAAGTCGTATGTTGTCATTACGTTTGTTTAGGGTTAACAATACAAGATGTAGCCTTTTTAAACACATATACTGCATTGTTGTGATGTGTTATGGACGAATGTGACATGTTCAATATTGTTTTGTGCCGTGATGATCAAATTACAAAAAATGTTTCATTCATAAGTTTTATGTAGAAATTGAAAGGAAGTTCAATTCATTAGACAACATAACATAACTCCAAAAAATTTAACAATTCTGCATCGATTAAAAAAGTTACATTACATCAACAACTTAAAGGAAATACATGAAAATTTAAAAATAACATGCTACCATAATGTAAACCCTAAATCTACTCCTCATCCTCGTCTGACTCCGTCTCCTCCTCCTCCTCATCTGACACATGACCCCATCCCCTGTTGCCTCAGCTACCTCCCCACCCCGTGCAAGTTTCAGACAAGCAAGCCTGTCTTCCACACCCATGAACCTTCCTTGTATTTGTCTAAACCTTTCATTCCCTTTTTCGATGTGACTCTTTCTCTATTTTTAATTTTTCAGCGCCATCTTTCCTATCTTCTTAAGTGTTGCATTTATGCTCTTCATGACATCACGCAGAGAAAATCCACCTTCAGGTTCAGCTATCTCCTCAACCTCAGCCACATCCTCCTCCTCCTCCTCATCCTTCGCCTCTGGCTCAACAATGTGGTCATCTGGGGCAACATTAGGAACCTCAACCTGGGACTGACTAGTGAACTCCCACACGCCCGCCCTGTTCTTAGCAATCTTGCACTGCTCCAATAGAATATGAGTTTTGTACTTTGGTCACTCGATGAAAAACAAAATCTCATTCTTACTTCCTTTAAATTTTCCTTTGTCAGATACCTTCTCAAAAGAGACAGAACCAGGTTAGCGTAGTGACCCCATTAGAATATGAGTTTTATACTTTAATTAACTTATGTAATATTGACTTGTGCTGTAATTGGTGAACTATGTTAAATATATTTTGAATCTTTGATGACTGGTGATTTATTTTTTAATATTTTCACATATATATATATATATATATATTTAAATTTTTTTAATATATAAAACCGGGTCAACGTAGTGACCCCGTGACCCCTGACCTTGGTCGAGTCGATGACTGGGCTGGGTTTTTAAACACCGATTTTGAGAGTGAGTATAGATAATTTATCTACATTCACTGTCTAAACACATAGGCCTTTTTTCTAATCATTTATCTTTCTACGATTTTTTCCATCGAAACTCATTCTTAACACTATTAAGAACTTAACTAGTCGTCCACAATTTTTTTTTAACTAATTTACCTAGTTTACCCTTCTAATCTGCTTGTAGAAGAAAATACATTGAGAAAAACATAAAAATCAAATCAAATATGTTAGAAACTTACAGTATTTACATAAATAATAAAAAATTAAAAAAGAAGAAAAATTTAAATATATCTATATCAAAAACAAGAAAATTCAATGATGACAAAAAAGAAGAAGATAAAACTAAATATATATTGTTATAAAAAAATACTAAATATATTTAAAGGGAAAAATATCTATCCTTCTAAAGGATATAAGTTTATATCCTTTTAGATCGTAACCGTTGATTTCCATCCATCAACGGTTATAATCTATTGGGTCAAACTTAATGGGCCAAATTTATTATTAATTAATTAATAATTTTGATTCAATAAATTATAACCATTGATGGACGAAAATCAACGGTTAGGATCTAAAAGGATATAAGCTTATATCCTTTAAAAGGGTAGATGTTATTCTCATATTTAAAACTTACATTAGTAATAGAAAAGACTAAAAGTAAATAAAAAAATAGTCTAATTAAAAAAAGAGAAAAATATTTGTCTACAAAAATATCTTGTAAGAACTCTTTTTGATTCTAATCAAAGAATTCGTCCATTGCGATATATAAAAAATGATCGATTTGAAAATGTTATAAGAAATGAAATTTCACAAATTTTTTGTTGTTGTCAAAGTGATGGAAAAGAAAGAATATCATTTACATATCCACCCAATTTGTTTACTTTTCTTAAAATGATGGAATTTTTTTTTATATTTCTACAGGGGAAAAAAATCTTATGATGAGTTTTCTAATTATTGGAACTCAAATAATAAAAAAAGTCTTGACCAAATTTGAAAGATTGTTTAGTGTAGTGGAAATAACTGGATTTTGGGTTGTCCGATCAAGTAAGGGAAAGTCAATGGAATTCATAATTGTCTCAATGTTTTTTTTTATTGTCTAAATATTCAAGGATATAACTTTTTATCATTTTAGATCTTAATCGTTGATTTTTATGAACTAACAGTTATAATTTATTGAGTCAAACTTATTAATTAATTAGTAATATCCTTTAAATTATAACCTTCTATTGACGAAAATCAACGGTTGGAATCTAAAATGACACAAAATTATATCCTTTAAAAGAAAAAATAATTTTTCCATAAAAAATATAGAAAAAATAAATAGAAGAAAAAGAATTAGTTTATAAGTTTTTAATATTTTAATATTTTAATATTTTTTGTCTTATTTTTTCTTCAATTTTTTTTTTCTTTTTTGTTTTCAATGTATTTTCTTCCTTTTGATTTTTTTTTTTTGTGTGTGGTAATTCTTTCCTTTTGATTTAAACATATTTGATCTCCACACCAAAAAAAAAAAAAAAAAAACATATTTGATCTTGTTTTTTTATTTTCATTTTTTCACTTTTAATGTTCTTTTTTTTTTGGTAAATCACTTTAAAAGAAATATGAGAAAAAATAAGATAAAAAAGAAATAGAAGAAAAATAATTTATTATTATATATTTCCAACATATATTTTCATATTTTTTTTTCTATTTTTTATCTTCATTCTCTTTTCTTTTTTATTTAGATTATTTTCATTTTTTAATCTTTTATGTGACTATTGTAAGTTTTTATTATATTTGATCTTATTTTTCCTTTTTTCTTTTTGTACTCAATTTATTTTGACTTATTGGAATTTTTTTTCTTCTATTTTTATATTTTGTACTTTTAATTTTTTATGTAAGTGTTGTAAGTTTTTATGATATTTGTCTTTTAATTTTTTGTTAACATTTTATTTTATTTTTCTAAAATGGGTAAAATAGAAAATGTAGTTAAGTTTCTAACCGTTTTAAAAATGAATTTTGATGGAAAAAATCATAGAAGATAAGTGATTAAAAAACATATGAGGAGTTAAGTGATTCAAAACAAAACCATAAGAAGTGTTTGAACTTTTCCATATTTTCTATTCTCAAAACGTGAGGACCGAAGAAAACAAAAGTATAAGGGGTTTGATTTTCTTATGTTGCATGAGAATTCAATTATCATGTTGTGACTTAATTAGTGGTGGGCCCCACATTTATTAAAAAGAGAAAAAGAAAAGAAAAGTTTTGCACACAAATCGAAGGGTCACAACATGAGAATTGAATTCTCATGCAACGAGAAAATGTTTTCCCAAAGTATAATTACTCTAAACAAAAACTTTACCCTATTTTCTATTCTCTCTCTTACTCGTTGATTTTTATGTGAATTTTCCAAAAAAAAAAAAGTAAATTTGCGAGAAAAAAGAAATATTAAATCATTCTAATATTGTTTGAGATTAAAAGAAGTTGTTTGAGATTAAAAGAAGGGTTTTACAAAAAAACAAAAAAGAGAGAAGGGCTTTGCAAGAGGGTGCATGAAATGTCCTAAGATATCCTGCAACTCATTTTTAATTATGTATTTTCGGAAATACATAATTATAATATTAAAGTTAATTTTTTTTAACTATGTACTCTCGAGAGTACATAGTTAAAAAATGATTGTAAAAATGAACAATAAAATTCCTACAACATGATTCTTATATTTCTGTTTACAAGAATGGTTATTCAACAAAAACCGTTTGTAAACAGAATTATAAGAATCATGTTGCAGGAATGTTATTGTTCATTCTTACAATCATTTTTTAACTATGTATTCTGGAGAGTACATAGTAAATAAAACTTTAGGCCCATGAATTTTTACAATCTTTGTTGTCGGGGTCAACAAAAAAGTAATGGAGCTGAGCTTTAGGGCCATGAATAGCTGTTGTTAGGGCTTGGACTCATGAATAGCTGCTGGTAGGGATTTTTAATCCTATTTATATTCCTCTTGTGAACCGAGTGACTTGTAACTAGTGGCAATGAGGTGAATATAGTACAAACAAATTGGACGTAGCCGACATTGGGTGAACTTTAATTCTATCTCTTTTTCTTTTCATTTGCAATTTGTGTGTTATTGTCGATCATACCAATGGTGGATTTTACATTTGAGAGGGATATTGTTAAGATATTTAAGTGTGATATCCCACATTAATAATGAGTTAAGTGAAGAGTATATAAGTGAGAGAACCCATGAATCCAGTTTTAAGATTTTGGTGATGGTGTCCTGGCGGACGCAGAAATTTTAATAAGAGGGGGCGAAAATAAAAAATATTATATCATAAATAAAAGTACTTGAAAAAATAATATATATATATATATATATATATATGAGGTAGGATCCTTTGACACCAGTGTCAAATTTCAAATTTGACACCTCATCTAATAGTCGTTAGATCAAAAAAGATCAATGATATCACATGCTTGCAAATCAAAATCGTTAATCTTTTTTGATCTAACAACTCTCAGATAAGATATCAAATTTAAAATTTGACACCGGTGTCAAAGGATCTCGCATGTGTATATATATATATATATATATATATATATATATATATATATATATATATATATATGGGCTTGCAATTTCTCATGTTGTATGAGAAATTCAAGTTCTCCTACATAGAGATAAAGGTGTGGAGCCCACCTTAAAGAAAAAAAAGATTGAAAAGTGGTTGGTACGGACATCGAAGTGAGAGTGATAGGAGATGAGACTTCTCATGCAACATAAGAACTCTTTTTCCATATATATATATATATATATATATATATATATATATATATATATAGGGTTTCTATTGTCTCATTTCACATGAGATAACATCTCTAATGCTATAGACACAACAAGTGGCAGGTCTCACCACTTGTTAAAAAAATAAAAAGATAGAACGAATTTCGATGCCTCATAACATGATAAAACAATCTCCAACAACATAAGAAAATGATTTTTCATATATATATAGATATATAGATATATATGTAGATATATATATATATATATGTATATATATATATAGATATATATCTATATATATACACACTGGCGGACCTAGGTTCTAACTTATGTCCGCAAGTGCGGACATAAGAGTTTAGATTTTAGTTTTTTTTTTTTTTTTTTTTGTTCTAGCCATGTAGTTCTTTTTCTCTCTTGATTCGATATATATCTTAGAAGTAAATATCATTTTAAGTTCCTAACAAAAAATATGGTTTCCACTTTAGTCTCTTATCAAAAATTAGTCTAGTTGAGGTCCTATAAAATTTAAAGTGGATGAATTTATTTAAAATTGTGATCCTTCACAAATTCAAAAAAATCTACATTACTAAAATGAGTCAACTTTAAATTTCATAGGAACTAAGTGACTATTTTTTTTATAATGGAGTAAAGCGGGGATTGAATTTTTTGTTAGGAACAAAAAAAGATATTTATTCTTATATTAGTTAGCAACATACAGAGATAATTAAAATAACGTAGCAACACAAATTGAGTAAGGAGAAAACTTATTCTTCCACCCCTGTCGCGTGCCAATTCCCATGATTTCTTCATCCTTTGTTACGAAAGTAAGCGGGTTCAAGCGTTAATTTAAACTTTCTTTATAAAAAAAATTTCGAATCCCTGCTACTGAATGTGCGGACATAAAATTTTTTTTCTGGGTCCGCCACTGTATATACATATACATATATGGGGTTTGATTTTCTCACGTTACATGAGAATTCAATTCTCAAGTTGTGACTCAACTAGTGGTGGGTCCCATATTTATTAAAAAAAAAAGTAAAAAAAAATTTTGCACGCAAATCGAAGGGTCACAATATGAGAGTTGAATTCTCATGCAACATGATAAAATGTTTTCCCTATATATATATATATATATATATACATGAGAAAAATAAATCTTATGTTGTAGGAGAGTTCTAACCTCATTTCATAGATACATCAAGTATGGGACACACCTATTTAAAAAAAATAAATTGAGTAGCACATATTTTTATGATGTGTGTAAGAAGGCTTTGTTTTCTCATGCAATATGAGAAAAACAAACCCTTATGTATATACATACAATGATCTTAGAAAGGTGGAAGTTGATTTTGCCTGACTCTAGAATTTACACAGCCAAAATCAGAAGGATGAAGAAGAAAGTTGGTGATGGACGGAACATAGAAAGGAGGGAGAGGATGGTATGATGTTGTTCTCAAGAAAAAATTTGATAAGAGCGTGGGCAAAAGCATGGGAAACTGAAGACAAAAATATGTACAACACAATAGTTTCTTTATCACATTTTTTTACATATATATTATAAAAAAATCTCAAATTTTAGGGAGGCGGGAGCCATCCTAGCCCCCTACTCGGTCCACCCCTGGGTGTCCCCACCATAAACTTCCCTTAGACTCACATAACAATAGTATCACACTGGGTTTGGGCTTAGCCTAATAATCAGCTAAGAGGTGTACAATTCTCGTGATATCCTACTAACTTTTTCTCACTTTTTTTTATTATAACGAAACCACTCATTCTCAATTATATGTGAGTAAAAATAATTTCTACATAAAAAAGAAAACAAATGTTTATCTTTTTAAATGACATAACTTATATTTTTTCACTCTTACAAAAAGGTAGGACCCTCACCTATTGTTCTTAGTTGACTCTTCATCTCCTCCTTTATCTATCTCTTTCTCTCTCTTAAAATTACACAACTTTACGCACTTTTCCCCGAAAAAACACGAATACTTTTCCCTGAATTGAAAAAGTTAGAGATAGTTTTGGAAACAGGATTGAAATAGCAAACCGAGTAGCGTGTTGATGATAGTTGTATGAAACTTATGAGAAAAGGGAGCATTGAATATCAAATGGTTTTTCTTGAATGACTATTCTTGTAAAACGCACCCTGAATTGAATATTCAATGGGGGACGGCTGAGTTTTCACCGTTTCGCTCTGCGCTGCATTGCATTGCATTTTCTGAGATGGAAAAGAAAACGGTTTGAACAAACCAAAAGTCCAACCCTGAAGCTGATTTCGCTGATTCTATTTAATGCTCTCTTCTCCCTTCAACCTCACCTCTCAAGATAACACGGTATATGCTTATTAGCAAACTAAACGAGTTAATTTCCCTTTTGGTAGGTTAAACGAGTTTTATTTGAGCTCTGCCATTGTTAATTTGTGATCCCTTTTACGTCTCAATTATAAGAGCTGTTTCCTTTTCCCAAAAAAAATACCACTAAATGGAAGGCGAAACCATTGAATCACTCAGTGCAGTCGAGGATCATCATGGAGGAGTTCTTCTAAACGTGGAAGGGCCTATTGATCCCATGCTCTTTCCTTCTATTTTGGAAGCTAAAATTTCAAATTTGAGGCAACAGGTAGGTTTTCAATGCTGCAATTCAATAATCTAATTACTAATCACCATCCCTGTTATATCATTTATTCGACACGTGTTTTGAAGGGAAAGAAAGGAGTGTGGATCAAGTTGCCCATTCAACATTCAAATCTTGTTGATTCTGCGGTGAAGGTAAATATATATTTTCTGCAACATAGCTGATAAAATGCCTCAATGACTGAATCCTAAGAAGCCATTTTATTATGATGATTCTCATGCTTATTTTTGCAGGCTGGATTTAGGTACCACCACGCTGAACCAGATTACTTGATGCTTGTTTATTGGATTCCTGATACTCCTGATAGCCTTCCCGCAAATGCTTCACATCGCGTCGGTGTTGGTGCTTTTGTCATCAACAACAAGAGGGAGGTAATCTTTCTTTGTTGAAAAAAGCTTTTTAAAGTTTGTTTATCTTAAATATACAAGTAAGGTGTATCTGTTCTTAATTTTAATTCACTAAAATTCAAGGGTAGATGTATTTGTAAGCATATATTTTTAAGCTCATTTTAAAGAGACGCAATTTTCCTTTGTTTTTGTTTTCCAATATTTACTGGTTTAGCAATTTCTTTTTTCCCGCTGTTCATCATGGATTTTTGAGGTTCAAATTTTGCTGCCTGCGAAGTATATTGGGAAAATAACAACTTTGACTTTACTTTTCCACATCTTGAAACTTACATGTTACAAACATATCTTAGACCAGTCTTATGACTTCTGCATGGAGCTTATTTTCTTGCAAAGAAATTAACGCGTGATAGTCAAAATAAAATAAAAATTATGGTGAATGTTTAAATACGGTGTCTTTTAATATGTTAAGCTTTTGAAAGCACCTGGAAATCTACTATGGTATAATATCTGGAACACCTGAAAAACACAGTTGAATTTGGTCGTTCTCCTTTCGTGCACGAAAGTACAAGTCCTCATGTAAGGACGCGTGTTAAAAAATGTTAGTGATTAAATTCCACTCTCTCAAAGTTTTAAGATTTTGGATAGCTTTCGGTACTGCAAGACAATCTGCGTCTGCGGTCAAATTTTTTATTTGACTACTTCAGACCTTTTGGGCTAGAGTGAGAACCCCATATTTCCAAGGAGTAACTTTTTTTCTTTGTTCAACTTGTTCTCTTTGATCATCAGCCTGTAGTCCATCTCAGCCTTCATTCTGTGGTTATCCTACTACTCTTTGTGCTAAATAAAATCTGGTATTTTGTGCAGTGATCATTCTGCTTCCTTAATATGTTATGATGTTAAAACTGTCTTGTTTCATTTGATAGGTGCTTGTGGTTCAGGAAACCGGTGGCAAGTTCAGGGGCACAGGTGTATGGAAGATGCCTACAGGAGCTGTTAATGAAGTATATCAAAATGATTACAGATCAAATTATTATACTTTCTAAAATCATCTTTTGATACATTTTAATTCCTTTTGCAGGGTGAGGATATTTGTAATGCTGCAATTAGAGAAGTCAAAGAAGAGACAGGGGTAAGTACACACATAACCAATATATAGTTCAGAGTAAATTGCGTTCCGCTTAAAGTTTGTCAAAATAATAACAACTTTCAAACTTAATTATACATTACCCTCCATTTATTAGCTGGAATTTCTTCTAGCATTTCAAACCATAAACTTGTTTAAACGCTTGAAATTTCGAATTACACTTTTTTTTTAAATATTTAAAATTGAATAATATTATTTAGCAAATTTTAATTCAAGTACTCAACTAATACCATGTATATTATGTATTTTGGTGCTTTTAAACCCAAGCAAGATATTATGTATTTTTGAACTAAAGGTACATTTATATTGGGACATGATCATGTTACACACATACAAGGGAATAAATAATTAAAATTCTTTTACCAAAAAAAAAAAAAAAATTAAAATTAAGTATAATTTTTTTTTTTCAATTTTATTCGGACATATGTAACAATAATTAATCGGTATCCAAGCCTAGTATAAATAATTAAAATTAAATTGATATGTAACAAAAGCACATTTGACTAATTTATTTTCTAATACTTAAAATTTTCGAAAACAGACCTAACTTTTATTTTTCAATTTTATTATCTGTATCCAATCCGTATCGAAAGATTCGAAACAGTTCTCGCAATACATATTTTATTTTTCAAATTTTATATGGTCATGATGTATCCTACGGCTACTAGTATTATGTCAAAGCCTTTTTGAATAAATAAATAAATTAGACACATGGAGACACGTGCAGCACGCAATGACACGCCGATAAGACACAAACGGTGTGTTCGTGCTTTATATGATGAATTAGACCTCAATTCATGTCCCCGTATATTAAAACCAGACAAATTAATCTTGTGTTAATCCCATGGCAGAAATTTGTCTTCGTACTTGGTATATTATTATGATGTATGTCTCATATAGAAAATAGAAAATATTTAAAGAATATGATTTGTTTAGAAGCAATTGAACTCAAAGACTCAACTGATTAAGCAAAATGAAAAAAAAGGGGTGTATTTTTAAGATAATACACAACAGTGTTAGGAGAGTGTAATTTATAGTTTATCTGTTCCATGTTTTTTGGAAAGTTTCAAAGTCTAATGCAACTATTCTTTTATTCTTCTTTTAGATAGAGACGAAGTTTGTTGAAGTTTTGGCATTCAGGTAAAACATGAACTTCATCGACTAGCATGTGGTGTTCTGTGAAAAAAGCATCTGCATTTTTACACAAGAACCATCATATTGTGATGCATATAATTTGCACTATTTTGTTCTCTGAAATCTGAATTAATATTGTCTGTCCTTCACCGTCTTTGTCTTTTTGGTATCAGGCAAAGCCATAAGTCTTTCTTCGAGAAATCAGATTTGTTCTTTGTTTGCATGTTGCAACCTCAATCCTTTGACATTCAGAGTCAAGCTTCAGAAATAGTAGCAGCTCAGGTACATGCTGTTTGGTCAATTGAAATGAATTTCACTAATTTTCGGTAGAGTAGCATTCTAAGTTTCAAACATGTAGCTTTTATCCTTCATTTAAATGTTTCCAAGGCTGCATACTGATATTCTATCCTGCCATTGATACCCGAAAGATTTTGATTCTTTCAAACTGCTGCCGCTTATCTTTATTATGATTCTTTGTAACTAGTAACGAACATTCTGACATCGTTTGTATTTCTATTCAGTGGATGCCAGTTGAAGATTATGCAGCCCAGCCTTTTGTGCAAGAAAATGAGCTCTTTGACTTTATTACGAAAATATGCTTATCAAAGTTGGATGGCAACTACACTGGGCTTTCTACCGTACTTACTCATACATCTTCTGGCAAAAAAACATATCTGTACTTTAACAACCGGGATGCTAGCCCCTTGTTAGCTTCCAAACATGAGCAAGCTTGACATATACTTGTTAGCCCCTTGTCAGACCCTTGTAAGCTTGACATATACTTATTGAGCTTTAATTTAAAGGGAATGATGTCATAGAATACTAAGAAATTTTAAGGAAACTCCTAATAAATCTCACCTATGTTAGAAGAAAAAATAAATGTTCATACAAGTAGCCAGGAGAACAAAATAAATAAATGCAATTAGGAATATCCCAATCAACTAGGATATTCCTAATTGTTTTGTAACAGAATTAGAAAGATGTTTTCGTTTAAATAGGGAGAGGGAGGGAAGAAAAAGGATTGAGAATATTTTAATCAATAGAGAGATAGTAGCCCAGAGACGTTCTCTGGAGAAGAAGAGTGGTGGTGTAACTTTCATTGTATTCTTTGAGCAACGGCATTTTCTTGCTGTCCTGAATAATATGTTATGTCCTCTTCCTATTTTTTATTCTTGACACCAATACATTATTGGGATGAAAGCTTCAGGAGTGAAGTTCCACATTGTTAAAATTGTATTAAATGAGAATCATATAGGTTGAACGGGAGTGTCATATTTATAAATTTTTTCTTTACAAACTCTTATAAATCATACTATGTCTAACTGGTATACACACTTAAGTATAGTATTATCGGTAGACATAGTGTAGTTTATAAAAAAAAATTTTTTGTCAATATAACCCTAGTCTAAGTTTAAATAGAAACTAATAATATAAACCAGCGCAGAGTTTATGAATGCAGTAGATTCAGACAGTGTCTAATGTATAACTTTTCTTGAACTCATTTATTATTAAAATATTTTTTCATGTTGATGGAGATATTTTGTCTCATGTCATAGAGATAAACATAAGAGGTCATAATTCTCATTTAAATGAGAATTTTAATTTTTCTACACACCCTTCGATTTTCGTGTCAATGTGGGTCCTGCACATAATTTTTTATACCATACGGGTCCTATATGCTTCTTGTCTCTACAACATGAAAATTCAATTCTTATATTGAATGAGAAATATAAAATCCTTAAATTTTATAAAAAAAAAATTTAAAAAACCCATATGTTCATTTCTATGACATGAGATAAGATATCTCCAACAATATAAGATTAATAATACCCTTCTTTTAATTAGTTACGCGTATGTGATTACGGCTTTTTTATTTCTTTTTATTTTTGGTTTGGGATTTGGCATTTTTTTTCTTTATTTTTTTTTTTCGATGCTTACTCGATTCAAAACTTTGGTACTATAATAGGAGTACCCAAGTCAAGTGGGTGCTCCACTTTTTCATATTTGAAAAAAAAATTACTACTTTGAAATTTTTTTCATTACATTTTGATTTTTTTCTTCTTTTTGAAAAAAAAAATGTACTCGGTTAGATACATCCGATGCACACAAATTTTTTTTTCTATTTACTTTAGTTACAATCTCAAATATTATTTATCTTATTTATTTATTTATTTATTTTTTTAAAGTTACGGTAGCTAGACCAGATTTTACTTTTTGAAGTTCCATTTTTTCATACTAAGGAAAAAAAAAGAAATTTTCCAAGTTACTATATCAGTAAACCGTACACGTTTGTTAGGTGGCCATATTTATCATACTGTATCATTCAAACAAAGGGAAATGCGATTACAAAATGAATAAAAGGAAATAAGAGAAATTCTCATCAAGTTACATAATCTTCACCTAACTAGGCAACTAGAAATGGCAGTGATAATCAGAACTGGAGGAGAATTGGTACAGCCCCGGATTGCCTGGAAGTGAAAAATACTATTTTCAGCATGCACTTTTTTAAAGCCCCCGGGATTGATTGTCTTCATGCAATGTTTTCTCAATCCCAATGGAATAAAGTTGGCCATTCGGTTCTCAATCTTATAAAGGATATCTTTGAAGACCCGAAGAAAGTGGAAGGCATCAACCAAACTCTGATTTGCTTAATCCCTAAGGTTAAAAGCCCTGAAACTATTAGCCAATTCAGACCAATTAGCCTGTGCAATGTTATCTATAAGGTGGTTACCAAGCTATTAGCTTTCAGACTCAAGAATCATATGAGTGAGCTCATAATGCCAAACCAATGCAGTTTCATCAAGGGGAGACATGCATCAGATAACATTATTATTAGTCAGGAAATCTTCCACACTATGAGAACCAAGAAAGGAAGGAAAGGTTGGATGGCAATAAAGGTAGACCTGGAAAAAGCCTATGATAGGCTTAGCTGGTGTTTTCTCAAGGATACCCTTCAATGTATAGGTCTCCCAAACTCCGTGGTTGAGCTGATCGTGGCCTATGTCTCCTCAGCTAAAATGAACCTGCTCTGGAATGGCTCTCAAATGGAGGAATTCAGTCCATCTAGAGGGATTAGGCAAGGAGATCCTCTCTCTCCCTACCTTTTTGTCCTCTGTATTGAGCGATTAGGCCATCTAATATCTACAACAATATCCCAAAAGAAATGGATCCCTGTGAAGTTAAGTAAGAAAGGTTCTCCTATCTCCCACCTATTCTTCGTAGATGACCTTCTCCTATTTTCATAAGCATCCAGTGACCAAGCTGAACTGATCTCAGACATTTTGAACCATTTTTGTATGGCTTCTGGGAAGAATGTGAGTAGGAGTAAAACCCGATGTTTTTTCTCCAAGAATGTTAACCACATCAGAAGAAGGGATCTTTGTCAGGTTCTAAACTTCTCCCCTACAGCAGATCTGGGGAAGTATTTAGGGGTGCCCATCATGCACAAGAGAGTCAACAAAAGCACTTTCAGGAACATTCTTGACAAGACAAATAGCAAGCTCAGTGCTTGGAAGGAAAAGACTTTATCACTGGCAGGAAGGATAGTCCTCACCAAATCTGCCCTTGCCTCAATCCCCACTTACTCCATGCAAACAACACTGATCCCCCTTGGTACCTGTGTTGCAGTGGAGCAAAAGATGAGAAGTTTTGTGTGGGGTTCTACCAATGGAGCTAGGAAGTTACACACAGTATGTATGGCTAAGAAGGAGGGGGTCTTGCCATCAGAAGCCTAAGACAGACAAATAAAGCATGCCTCATGAAGGTTGCTCATAGGATGCTCACCCACAAGAATGAATTATGGGTTAAGGTGCTGAAAAACAAATATAAAGTGGAGGATGGCCTTCTTCCTAATATAGTAAAAAGAACCTGTAGCTCAAATCTTTGGCTTGGCATTACTCGGGTTTGGCCTAAAATTTATGAGGGGTCAAGAATCATGGTGGGAAATGGAGTTGGCACTTCTTTTTGGCATGAGAAATGGCTCCCCGTTGGCCCTCTCATTAACCATACCAACCAACCATTACCTACTGATCTCATGACTACCGAAGTATACCAAATGGTAGATTGTCATGGAGAGTGGAAGTGGCAAGAGTTTAATCTTTTCCTAACCCAAGAAGCTTTAAATTTTATTGCAAGTACTTGCCCACCCCACCCGAAGAATGGAGATGATCAGGTGATATGGAATTTGTCTCAAGATGGAAGCTTCTCCATTAGATCAACTTTCGAAAGCTGCACCAGTGAAGGACCAGATCAGTCTCAACCCAATTGGAGTGCTTCCTAGGATTGTGATGGCCCCCCAGGATTAAAACCTTCCTTTGGTTGCTTCTTGGCAATAACTTGCTCACAAACCTAAGAAGGAAACAAATTATTCTGATTTATGCCCAAGATGTAAATCATCATCTGAGAGTTGCTTACATGTGATGAGAGACTGTGTATGGGCACAAGAGCTATGGAAAATGTTCATCAGGCCTAAGAAGTGGCACGAATTAACTAACCTGCAGTTACAGAACTGGTTGTAGATTAATTTACATCCAAAACTTAGCATGTTGGAAGGTGAGATTGGAAGCACCCTGTTTGGTATAATATGTTGGTTTAATTGGAAAGAAAGAAACAACTTGGTTTTTGAAAATAAGAGCTCAAATGAGGAGCAGATAGCTAGAACAGCTCGGGCTTATCATTCCAACTACTTGGAAGCAAAGAAATTATACAAAAATGAATGCCTCAATTTGGGTTATCGAATGGAGACTCTCATCAAGTGGTCTCACCCTCCTTTTGACTGGATCAAGATAAACACAGATGGATCCGCTTCAAGAGGCAACAGACAGTGTGGTTGTGGAGGAGTTTTGAGGGATGATTATGGTAAATGGTTAATAGGTTTTGCAAGGAATTTAGGTGTTGGAAGCTCTGTCAAAGCTGAACTATGGGGTTTATTCCTGGGACTCCAAACTACCTGGAACCATGGTTTTCGCAAAATTGTTTTGGAAGGGGACTCTCAAATAGCTTTCAATCTGACTGAAAATGGGACTCCCCAACATCTTCCATTTGCTGGGATTATTAGCAAAATCACCCAGCTAAGAAATCAAGCTTGACAGGTTGAGTTTGTGCACATATATAGAGAAGGCAATGGAGTAGCTGGCTATTTAGCTGGTTTAACTCATACTTTAGATTGGGAGACTCATTTTTACAACTCTCCCCCTGAAGGTTGTATAGGTTTAGTAGGAAATGATCAAAAGGGAATAGCCTGGCCTCGTATGGTCAAAGCTCTATAATTAATTTTTAGTTTCTGTTTTGTTTTCCTTATAGGGTTTTACTTTTCATCTGTCACATGAGACAACATCCATTTCTTGCACACTGAAAAATAATATTGGGTCCATTTAATTTTTTTTCTACCTTATTTTGGTGGGTCCCATTGTTGGTTTGCGAGTGTGACATAAGAGAAAAATTTTCCTACAAAATGAGACTAATAAACCCCTTTCTTATATATACAAAAAAATAAAAGAAATGGCAGTGATAAAAGAATTAGATAATTAACATGAGATGATTTGTTTAAACCTCATGTCAACTTTATATCAAAAAAGTACACTTCATATGTCCAAAAATAAAATAAAATGCATTCATTGAATCATATGAGTATTGATTAATATAAACTAAACAGTGATCCGGCGAGAGTAATATTAGGATGAGTGATCTCTGGGAAGTCCTCCTCTTGTTGCACTTTTTTTTTTTTTTCACCAAAAAAAAATATATAAACTAAACACTGATCTACCGACACTGGAAAAAAAAAAAGGCCAATTCAATAATTCAGAAAAAAAAGGACACTGCCTCAAACTTGTCGCTTCACCGTTTTATTTCCTTCATAAATAATATCAAAGGAAAAGAAAAGAATCTCTAACATGAACATTGACCATAGAATGATCACTTCATGGCATGCAAATTGCAAGCAATTATAGAACCAAAACCCCAATAAACAAACTCAACAACACGATGATGAATCTGAACCCATTGTTCAATCCACTTACCCCATTATTATCATCAGCAGCTTCCTGATTATCTGCTTCTGGTCCTGGCCCATCTGCTGGTGCATCCGCTTCTTCCCCCTTCTTCTTCTTTTCTGGCTTAGGTGACTCTGCAGGTGCTTCTTCTACAGTCCCCTTAAACAACTCTCTAGGCAACAAAACCTTGTCAATCTTATAAGCCACAAAAGGTTCTTGGTCTATCAATGTCCCAACAATGTTTGCTGTGTCAACTTTTGTATCAAGTTTCACATCTTCCCCATCATTTTCCACTGTGAAATCGTACTTGTTGGCTCCTTTAGTAGCCAAAGTATTCATTACACCATTATTTGATTTCAACATTTGTAAGGACTGGTAAACAGGAACACCATGATATAACAACAGTGACACCTTCTGAGCGTCCGTGAGATTCTTGTACTTGGGGGCGAAACCGTTGACGGCTTTGTCAGTTGGACAGAAAACGGTTAAACCCCCATCAACGTTTTCATTAAACGTAGGAAGAGCTTCTGAAGCTTTCAACAAATCTGCAAAAGCTTGGCAATCTTGTTTTGACATGATTGAGATTAGGTCGATTTCGCTGGGTGCTGCTGTTGGTGCTTCAGCTTCAGGAGAACTCAAAGCTTGACTAATTTGAAGGACAGAGATGTCATATGGAATGTCCTTAAGAGATTTAACATAGAATGAATTGAGTTGTCCATCGTTGTCTTCTGCGCCAAACCCGACTTTCCCTCCTTTAAGGTTTGTGATGTTGACGTAACCTGAATTGCCAGGAGCTTCTCCTGTTGCCTGAAACATAGTGGAAACAAGAGTGGTTCTGTTTGTGATTTGGTGAAGTTTTGTGATACCGAAGTAATCCACTAATACATGGAGGGAGAGGACATTTTTTAAGGTGTGGATGGAGAGGTGTTTGTCCAAGAGAGATGACATGGCGGCATTGTCCATGGCGAGGACGGTGATGGTGCGGCGGCGGTTGATTTCTCCGGCGAGGTGTGTGGCGGTGAGGTAGTGGTTGAAGGTTGAGAATTCAGGGTTTTGGGCAAGTATGAGAGTGATGTTATGGCCATTGGCGGTGAAGGAAAGAAGTGCTGTGAGGAAGAACACGAGAGTGGAAGCGACAAGTGGTGCTTGCTTCATTTTGGAGGATTAGGGATGGAAGGGTCAAGCAAGGAGAAGTGAGGAGAGTGGTGTGTGTTTTTATAACTCACCTTTAGTACATGTCTATTTGTGAGCGTGTGTGTGGTGTTAATTTGTGTTAATTTGCTGTATGATTGTGTGCTGACATATAATGCCAGGTTGGAATTAAGTATCATAGATTAGGAGATTATTTATTGTGAGTCGCAATCATGATTCCTTGATGTAAATGGATGGGAAAAAGTGAAAATGAGAAAAAATAACAGGTATAAAAAGTAAAAGAAAAAATCGATGTTGTGAGAGAGTACCAAATTATTAATTGGTCCTAGACCATAAAAAATATTTTCATATATTAGATGATTCTGATAATCAAACTTCTCTACATATTAGTGTCAACACTGATTTTTATGAGCACATTAAATATATAGAATTGGATTATCATTTCATTCGCGAGCATCCTATGGTTAAGACTATTTCTATAGCTTACATTCAATCTGTGATACACCCATCGAATATTCTTACAAAGGCATTGGGGCGATCTTCTCGGTCTATGCTCTAATTTGAAGAAAAATATTAAAGAACAAAATAAGGATAAAAATACTTGAGATAATTTCAAATGGGTTTAATTAGTCTCATTTAACATAAGATAGTTATTTTATGTTGAGAGAAAATATGTGAGTCCCACCATTACAAAAAAAAAAAGGTGGAGTACAAAAATCAAAGTGAGAGAAAATGAGAGATGATATTTTTATAAAAGAAGAATAATATTTCCAATTACAAATATTCCTATTTGAATCAATTTCAAATATTTGCATTTATTATGTTTCTATTCGTTTGTACAACTCATATCTTGTATTCGTATTTATTACATTTCTATCCCTTTGTAAAGCCCGTGTCTTGTATACGCGTCGTCTAATGCCTTGTATACGTGTCGTGTAATGCATTGTATACGTGTCGATGCAAAATTTTGATTCAACGTGATCTGATATTCAAAATTAACAATTCCCCAATGGGTGGAGGCTTTCTCTGTTTTTTTTTTTTAAAAAAAAAAACGTATTTCACTAGAGGAGGGGGCGAGATTCAAACGCGATGGGACCCCCTACGGATCTAAACGCCCGAGCGAGCAATAAAATCTTGACGTCCAATAGCAAACCAGTATATTGAGCGTGGGAAAACCGCCACATAAGCTTCGGGAGTGTTTGGTATGAAGATTTTTTTTAAAATGCTTGGAAATTTTGGTAGGGAGAATTAAAATATTATGTTTGGTACCAATAATTACAAATCTTCCCCGATAAGAAATTTGTCTGGATTTTGTTGTTATGTGTAAATTCTTATACGGTTGCCTTGTTAGAAATTCTATAGATTAGTTGGTGTCATTTTTTGCCCGGGGAAGTAAAAATTAACCAAAATTATATGGACCAAATTAACTCTATAGTTTTGTGTATTGATTTTGAATGAAAAAGTAAAGGTGAGTTATTTTTTGTAAAATAACCTCAGATTCCTATTACTATTTTACAATCAACCAAACATCAATTATAAATTTAATCAAATATTCTCGGGACAAATTTTGGTCAACCAAACACAATTTTATAACTTACCAAGAACAAAATATTTCTTATCATATTTCGGAAAAATTATTTTCTCAATAATTTTTTTTTCTCCTGTATCAAACGTCACTTGTATTATTTAGAGATAGTGATTGGGATCCCAATTGATGAATTCTATGAATCACTGACGTCGACTACTGACACGGATAAATAAACACACTAAATAAAAGCTTCTAGTTTTTAATATCTTGATGTATGTCATATGTTACAAAACAAAATGAAAAGTTGAGCGAAATTAAATTGATTGAACAAATAAACAAATTAGACACATGGAGATACGTGTCGGTCCCTATTTTGTTGTCCAATACGCAATGACACGCAGATAACAGACCCATGCCAAACGGTGTATTCGTGCTTTATATGATGAATTTGATCTCAATCCATGTCCCCATATATCAAAACCAGACAAATATAACTGTGTTAATCCCATGGCAGAAATTTGACTTCATATTTCGGCATATTACTATGATGTATGCCTATATAGAAAATAATTAATAGCATGTGATTTGTTTAGAAGCAACTGAACTCAAAGACTCATCAACAGATTAAGCAAAATGAAAAAAAAAAAAAAAAAGAGGGTGCATTTTTTAGATAATATACAACAGTGTTAGGATAGTGTAATTTATAGTTTATCTGCTCCATGTTTTTTGGACCGTTTTAAAGTCTAATGCAACTACTTTTTCTTCTTCTTTTAGATAGACAAAATTTGTTGAAGTTTTAGCATTCAGGTCAAACAGTGACTTTATCGACTAGTATGCGGTGTGAATGTTGCAAACTTGCAATAGATGCTGAACTGTTGTGTAGTTCATAGATGTATTGGGTGGAATGTAAAGTATATTGATATAGGGATGCTCTTAGTAATCAAAGTAGAAACCATAGCTCCATGGAAGCTTCCCAGTTGTGAAATGACTATGGTAGTAACAGATCATAAGATGCAAGATGAGAAGGTCCATTCTTCAGCCATAGAAGAGGGTATTTTTAGAGAGGAGAAGACTCATCCAGCCTGGGAGAGCGTATCGGGGGCTATCCTACCTGTAGCCTGTCTTGTTCTTGAGATAAAACATGTTGCCCTACTGTCACGGCACAGTGGGCATCAGTGTATGGGTTCCCTCTAGAAAGTTCTAGATGTGGGCTATAATATTGGGCCCTATACTGGGCTTATAAAGTGGTCGGCAAGAACAGAAACCCCCAGTTTGGTAGTCTTCGAAGCCCGGGTGCCAACTTGTAAATATACTTAAGTCGATCTTCATGTCTTGTTTATTTGCAGTCAATTGTGGATTGTCCCATTGACAAGATAGTGTTCAAGAGAATCTTCTTATTTTTATTATTACTGTGTTGAAGTTTTGGTCAGTTAAGGATCATCTTGGTCTCTAAGCCGGTTGGCAATACTTGTATTCAAATATTCGATACTCAAAATTTGTGCGTAGTTTGAGCGATATTTCACTTCCTTCCTATTTGTTTTCAGCTATGAAGCAAGAACATATTATTTTTCAAAAAAAAAAATGTGTGTCGAACACTGACATGCGGTCAACGATTTGGGACGTGTTGACTATCTCGATACGTGATTTTGACTGTGTCCGGCACGGTCAATGGGCAGAAATGTAATTTTTTTGAAATTTGTATAAAATTAAAATAATTGTAAAATAATTTTTTTTTCTAAAAAAAAGTAGAGAATCCATCAGAAAAAACAAAGTGAAGAAAAGAAAAAAGAATGGCCACTTACAACGAAGGGGGACTCGATATTTCACCTTTATCGGTCACAAATGGAGTTCGGAGAATAGCAAATACAATTGGAGAAAGGCTCTATAACAACTCATACCTTTAAATTTTAAAATGTCATGCAAATATTTTTATTTTATAAGCTTAAAAAAGAAAGCTTTGTAAATTGTGGATTGGTTAAGTTGTTGATGTGAATTATGAGAAGTTAATTACATGAGGAACAAGATGTTTTGAGTTAGAATGCCTCTCATGCCAAGCAAGTCATTTAGTAGTCAATGAAGTGTATTGTGAGAATTTAGGACATATATGTCAATTTAGAAAAAGATTAGGGTTATTTTAGTAGTTAATCGAGACTAGGTCTAAATATAATTTTGAGACTTTTATTAAATTGTGTGGTAAATTTTATAGGAATAAGATGTTTTTAATTTTAAGAAATGATGTCAATATTAATTTATAAAAATGAGCCGAAGTGATGTAAATGACAACCAATAGAAATTAAAATAGATTAAATTTGTTTATAAAAAAAAGAGATTAAATTACTTGGAAAAGTAATTAAATCATGAAATATCATCAAACTTAGTAAAATTTCCTATTCATTTTAAGTGCATATATGTTTTCCCTGCGGTCTAATATTTTGAAGTATATGAAGGTGGATTGTAGAATTAAAGTAATCAATAGAAAATTTTAAGAATTAAGTTTGATAAGTTAAAAGTGTAAAAGGTTAAAATGACTAAGTAAAAATATATGACCATTTAGTTACTCTCCTTCTTAAAAGTCTAGAATCCCCCAAGTCGTCATCCACGCTCTTTTCTTTCTTCCTTCCTTCCATGTGCAGCGAACTTCTTTGGAGAGAGAGAGAGAGCAAGCTTTTGCTTCCTTCAACACTCATTTTTAGACCTTGAGCCTTGCATGGAACTTGTAGAGTTGGACCTTAACATGATAGCCCAAGTGGAAGTGCCTTGTAAGAAGCCTGATTTGGTGAGATATTCCCCTTCCATGGTTGCCACCTCAAGTTTGTCAAGGGAGTTTTAGTGGACTGCCTTCTTTATTTCTTGTTGGAGAAAGTATTCTAGCTTCTAGAGAAGTTAATTAAGGTATGTAAACTCATCTTTAATGGCTGTAATCATGGCTGGAAAACAGATTTATAATGTGTTTTGGATGAATTTTATGGAGGTTAAAGGATGTTTGTATGTTGGAAGTTAATTCGTTCATGGTTTGTTGTTATTGGATGATGAATTCTTCTAGTTGTATGCTTAAAAATCTGCACATGGGGTGAATTAAGGAACCCATGTGGTTCGACCTTCATGTGTAAAAAGATGCACAGTAGGTGTTTGTAATAATGCCAAGAGAAATCAAGAATTAAGAAGGTGTTGTGATGAATTAAGTTGAAGAAAATGATGTAAAGTTCACTAGATTTTGTTGATATCCCTATAGGGAAAATCTGCCCTATGAATGATGAATGGTATGAAAGTGATTACATAGGTTTGTAATGAGGTATACATAAGTTAAAGATACATAGAATTGATTAAATCATGATACAATGAGTTGAAATTGGAAATAATCCTTGAATCCTTTGTTTTTGGATGCCTCAGCCTTTGTAGAAATTTAAGGGTTGATATTATTATGAAGTTGTCAACAAAGATTAGAGTATGTTAGATAATTTGTTGAAGATTGAATCCATAAAGAATCAATTTAGAATCTTTGGAAAAAGTGTTAACTCTATGAACCTACGCAGTGTGAGAGTGGTGTTTGAATACTTGTTTAAGTACAATCTTTAAGGTGTGGTTGTATAAGGTACAATGGATTCAGTTCTTGGTTAATTAAGAATGTAAAGTTCATAAGTTTAGTATGAAAGTGTTGTCTATTTTATAAGAACAACTATGTAATTTAATATAAAAATTATTGAGGCCTTGTGATTGAATTATTAATCACACAAATATGAAAATAGATCAATCTAAGTAGTTAAATAAAAGGATGAAAGTGGACGATTTTATATAGGTCAAATTGGTGATGATATGGTTAAGTATAGGAAATTGCTTAAGTTGGTTTAAGGTATCCTATTGTGGTTAAAGGATTTAGAAATAAATGGTTATGTTAAGATTACATTAATATGACTTATGCCTTGGTTTGGGCTTTATATAATTCGGCCATTTATAGGTTATCTAGCCTAGGTATTGAATTAAAATTAAATAAGCTTATGTAAGAAATTGTCAAGTATAAGGAAGTTATGACAAGTGTTGGAAAATAAGGAAATTTAAGATAACCAAGTAAAATAGATTAATTCCTTGTTATGTAAGATCAATATGGATTAATGAAATTAAAGTTATGGCTTGTTAGGATGGCATGAATTGGCAAGTTAATATGTGAGTATGATTATGTAGACCACCTTAATTAAATATTTTGAAGTATACAAGACATAATGTGACTTCTTCAAGTATAAGAAATATGCTTTTGGGTGGTTGTTTGTTGGTATGAATGTATATGTCGAAAGTTATGAATTAAGTGGCCTAATGTCATTCTTAATAGGTGACTTTGTTGAATCAAGTGGGCTTGGGTGGTTGTTGGTATGAATGTATATTTCCTTCGAACTTGTTGAGCAGGATCATTTGCTCTTCACGGAGTATTTGACAATTATGAGCACACAAGCGGTTGACATATCCACCACCGATTGGCATAGAGCTGCAAGGGTGGGCAAATGACCGACCGGAATTGGTGCAGTGTTAGTAAGGTTTTTGCTTTGCTTTCCAATCCTCCACATGTTTTTTTCTTCATTCTAGATCTTTGGTTTGCTTTGTATTTCTAGTTTCCTGTTGCAATCATTTTTGGCCAATAATGTTCTCGGAGAGATTTTCGTGGTTGAAATGATGAGCCAGTGCCTAAAAGTGCTTTATCTGGAGCCTATCGGTAATAACCGGCCGGCTAGAGATGGGTGGTCATGTGTGTAAATTTCAACCTCTACAAATTTATTGAACTGACAGGAGTAAAAGTAAAGTTGCATCTCGACTTCTTCACACTTAATGAACTGTTGAAGGTAAGAATATAATTTTTCGTGGACATTTTAGGGTGGAATTGTAGTCTTCCCATAGACGGCGCTATGAATTGATGTGTAGATGTGTAGTTTATAGATGTACCCTGTAGAGGGTGAAATATGTTTGATATAAGGGTGCTCTTAGTAACCAGGGTAGGAATCATGGCTCCATAAAGAGCTTCCCAGGTGCAGTATGTAAAAGTGGCGTGTGTGGAATGGCTATGGTAGTAACAACTCATAAGACGCAAGATGAGAAGGTCCCTTCTTCAGCCATGGAAGAAGGTATATTTTTAGAGAGAAGACTCATCCAGCCTGGAAGTGAGTATCCGTGGCTGTCCTACCTGTAGCCTATCTTGTCCTTGAGACAAAACATGTTGCTCTGCTGTTAGTGTACAGTGGGCATCAGTGTAGGGGTACAGGGCACCCTCTACAAGGTTCTAGATGAAGGCTACAATATTGGAAAAAAATTTCAATATTATGGGAATATTGAACTTGGTATTGCCTTTTACTAAAATGAGAAATTTTCTTTTCATTTTAGTCCATCCTTTTCTTTATAATTCCTTTTAAATTCTAAAAACTTCATTCTTTTAGCATGGATGTACCTACGGCAGGAGTACCCAAGGTTTTCTCATAATATTGGGTCAAATCTGCTGGGTCTGTAAGGTGGCGGGCCAGAACAGATGCTATGTTTGGTGTTCTGTGGAAATAGTTTTCACAAGAACCATCATATTGTTATGCAAATAATTTGCACTATTTTGCTCGCTGAAATCTGAATCAATATTGTCTGGTCTTCACCGTCTCTGTCTTTTTGGTATCAGGCAAAACCATAACTCTTTCTTCGAGAAATCAAATTTATTCTTTGTTTGCATGTTGCAACCTCAATCCATTGACATTCAGAGTCAAGCTTCAGAAATTGTGGCTGCTCAGGTATGTGTTCTATGGTCAATTGAAATGAATCTAATTTTCAGTTGAGTGGCATTCTAAGTTTCAAACATGTAGCTTTTATCCTTCATTTCAATCTTTCCAAGGCTGCATACTGATCATCTAACGTGACATTGATACCCGAAAGATTTTGATACTTTCAAACTGCTGCCGTTTATCTTTATTTTGATTCTTTGTAAGTAGTAGCGAACTTCATAGATACACCAACAGTTAAGCGTCCGACCTTACATGTGGAACTTCGGATTGTAATAATAACTGTCTCAATGGCTACCATTAATTAAATTAAAGTAAATGGCAACATATTTCTTTTTCTTCTTCTTTTTTTTGTTTTGTTTTCTTTATGTTTGACCCATTCATTTTCACTACATAAGTGTGATAGAAGCATGCAGAGGTTATTATTATAACTGCAATCCGGTTTGGCATGTGTTGTGCGAGAGCCTAGAGCTAAATCTAAATATTAAGTTGCACATATTGAGCTTTAATTTAAAGGGAATGATGTCATAGAATACTAGGAAATTGTAAGGAAACTCCCGATAAATCCCTCCTATGTTAGAAGAAATAAAAAAAAATAAAAAAAGGTTCAGATCAAGTAAGCAGGAGAACAAAATAAATAAATGCAATTAATGGGTGAGAATCAATTACGATATTCCTAATTGTTTTGTAACAGAATTCGAAAGATGTTTTCGTTTAAATAGGGAGGGGGAGGGAAGAAAAAGGATTGAGAATTTTGTAATCCAAGAGAGAGATTGTAGGCAAGAGACGTGTTCTGTAGAAGAAGAGTGGTGGTGTAACTTTCATTGTATTCTTCTTTGAGCAAGAGCATTTTCTTGCTGTCCTGAATAATATCTTATGTCCTCTTCCTATTTTTTATTCTTTTTACACCAATACATTATTGGGATGAAATCTTGAGAGTGAAGATTCATTAAAAATTTATTAAATGCTTTACCAAAAAAAAAAAGAAATTTATTTTAAATGAGAATCATATAGGTTTAAATAGAAACTAATGTAAACTAATTTAATATCAACCAGCTCAAAGTTTAGGAATGCAGTAGATTCTGACAAAGTGTCTAATAATGTATAACTTTCCTTGAACTCATTCATTATTTCTTTTATTTAGTTCTTTTAATCTTTGGTTTTGGATTTGGGCTTTTTTTCATGCTTACCTTATTTACTTAGATTACAATCTTAAATAATATTTACCTTTTATTTTATTTTATTTCAAGTTATGGGCAGCTAGACCAGATTTTCCTTTTTGAAGTTCCATTTTTTCATACTAAAGGGAAAAAAAATTCCGTTTTGCCCAAGTTACTATATCAGTAAACCGTACACGTTTGTTAGGTGGGCCATATTTATCACACTGTAGTGCATCATTCAATCAAAGGGAATTGCAATTAAAAAATTAATAAAAGGAAATAAGAGAAATTTTCATTAAGTTACGTAATCTTCACCTAACTAGGCAACTAGAAATAACATAGTGATAAAAGAATTAACGCGAGATGATTTGTTTAAACCTCATATCAATTTTATATAAAAAAAGTACACTTCGTATGACCCCAAAAAAAAAATGCATTCATCGAATCATAAGAGTATTGATTAATATAAACTAAATACTGATCATGGAAATAAAAAACAATATAATAATATGAAAAGATTCCAACTTCAAGATTAAATTAGCAGAACAATAAAAAATCACAAGAGATATTGTCATCAAAATGGTTGATTCACATGCACGGTGGGCCGTTGTCTCAATATCATATTGTCCAACTCTGATGTAACATAAAAAAGCCATTTAAAAATCTATTCAATTTGAAATTGTTTATATGCATACATCCCAGCTGGCAGCTAGCACAAACTGGATCTACCCACACTGGAAAAAATAATAATAAAAAAGGCCAATTCAATAATTCATAAAAAAAAAAAAGGACAGTGCCTCAAACTTGTCGGTGTCACCGTTTTATTTCCTTCACAAATAATATCAAAGGAAAAGAAAAGAATATCTAACATAAACATTGACCATAGCTGTATACCGACACACCATTGGATCTTCACTTCATGGTATGCAAATTGCAAGCAATTAAAGAACCAAAACCCCAATAAACAAACTGAACAACACCATAATGAATCTGAACCCATTGTTCAATCCACTTACCCCACTATTATCATCAGCAGCTTTCTGATCATCTGCTGCTGCTCCTGGCCCATCTGCTGGTGCATCAGCTGCTTTCCCCTTCTTCTTCTTTGCTGGCTTAGGTGACTCTGCAGGTGCTGCTTCTTCTACTGTCCCCTTAAACAACTCTCTAGGCATCAAAACCTTGTCAACCTTATAAGTCACAAAAGGGTCTTGGTCAATCAATGTCCCAACAATGTTTGCCGTGTCAACTTTTGTTTCAAGTTTCACATCTTCCCCATCATTTTGCACTGTGAAATCATACTTGTTGGCTCCTTCAGTGGCCAAAGTATTCATAACCCCATTATTTGATTTCAACATTTGTAAGGACTGGTAAACAGGAACACCATGATATAACAACAATGACACCTTCTGAGTATCCGTGAGATTCTTGTACTTCGGGGCGAAACCGTTGACGGCTTTGTCAGTTGGACAAAAAACGGTTAAACCCCCATCAACGTTTTCATTAAACGTGGGAAGAGCTTTTGAAGCTCTCAACAAATCTGCAAAAGCTTGACAACCTTGTTTTGACATGATTGAGATTAGGTCGATAGCGCTGGGTGCAGCAGTTGGTGCTTCAGCATCAGCTGAACTCAAAGCTTGACTAATTTGAAGGACAGAGATGTCATATGAAATTTCTTTAACAGATTTGACATAGAATGAATGGAGTAGTCCATCGTTGTCTTCTGCTCCAAACCCAACTTTCCCTCCTTTAAGGTTTGTGATGTTCACG